>VWZK01021120.1:63575-99926 GCA_013396935.1 Baryphthengus martii | reverse complement strand
AATTAAAAAAAAAAAAAAAAAAAAGACCAGAATATCATTTTCAACTGGTATAGAAAGGTAATTAAATCATAGCTCTAAGTCATTTTTCTAAGTTAAACTCCTAATAAACAACAAGAAAAGATGAGGAGAGAGCCATGAATGCTTCCCTTTTGCATACTCAAGGCATAAGGGTTGTGACTGGACAGTCCTTACCAGAACACAATATTGATTATAGCGTCTGTTTTCACACAAGTTCTGCTCTTCACTGAAGAACCCATTTCCTCCCATGTTAATTCAGATGCAATGACTTCCAGGAACACCGTAACATAAGATATATTTCCAATGTGAATGCACAGTAGTGTGGGTGGCTTTGGACTTGGCTTCATTTGCTCTTGACATAAATGTCAAACTGAAGCACCATCTCTCTTCTTGAATCCCATGAACCAGAGGTCAGACAGTCTGACAGTTGGCAGCCTGATTCACTGTCTCAGAAGTAGTTGTGGAGTGGTGGTTTTTATTCTTCTTTCTTTTTATATTGGTTCCTTCTTCTATCTTTTTTTTTCTTTAGCTATATGGTATTTTGTCATTTGAAAACTGAATGACACATTAATTTCAAGCACTAATGGGAAACTTTCAACTTGAAATCTAGTCAATTTAAAGGAAGTTAAATGCAGTTTCTGCCAATGCATTTACCCTGAGACATCCTGCCAGTGTTACATTTTTGCATTCACATTTTCCTACCTTTAAATCTTATTTCTTTTTCTCTACTGCTGTGTGAAAGACAAAGTCACTGGAGGATGATAGTGACAGAATGAGTGACTATAGAAAAGGTGCTCACAGAACTCCTCTATGCCATGAGAGCAAGTTGAAAATTTTGCACATTTTTTCTTCTCCAGAGAAACTTCACAAAACATGGAAATAGACATTTATTTTCTGAGAAGACTCACTGTTATTGAAGAGATTTGTTACAAAATGTAATTCAAACTTTTCTAACAAAAAAACATAATCTATAAAAACGCAATTGCAACAGATAGTATCTGATCAGCCTTGGTACAAGAAGTCCTTGCCAAGTATACGGATGAGAGAAAGAAATGCAGAATTTCTAATGTCTTCCAGTACCTGGTAGTAAAAGATATTCCTTCTTATAAGAGTGGTTAAAACATTTTCAGAATGAAGTATGATTTTTATATTAACAACATCCCTTTAATTAATTAAGCGTAGTACATTACCTGTGGCTGTATAGTACTGGCTGCATCTAAGAGCAAATGATTTCCTCCCATCTGAGATATAGTCATGCTTTTTACATGGTTTTAAAATCATGAGACCTTCTGCTTATTCAGCGCAGAGAATTCAGGAGCCATCATCCAAGCACTAACCCGAAGTGTGCTTCAGATTAATACTTCTCTTTGGGAATTCATTTGACCCAAAGAAAACACACTATTCACAGACATGCAGAGTTCTTCTTGTCTGTTCTAACTTGATTTCCAATGTGGGCATAAATTTACCTTTTTGCAAACATGAGGAAATGCTGCAGAGGTAGTCAATAGACATTATATTTATCATAGGTAATGGAAAGAAGGTTATATATTCTAGGACAAATTCAAAAACCTATAGTTTATATTAGTTTTTATTATTTCTAGGAGACAATGCCTATGGACTCCAATGCCTATGGACTCCAAGCTGAAATTTCACTGCATTGAGCACTTCCTGGCAAGTTGAACTTGTGCTCCGCAGCTCTCTTCATTTTAAACTAATCTATGCATCAGTGTAATTCTTTAAATGTAACAAGAATGCTTTTTCTTTTACCAGATTTTATTGAATTCAGATTGAGGTAAACTGTCCCACATTAAAGCACAGCTCTTTTCAAGGTTTGTCTACCTATCCAGAATGGATACAGAGATGGCAGGGGTGGTGAATCACTTGCTAATTTAAGCCCCAAAGCATCAGATGATTACATCTATGAAAAGAAAATAAGTTAACAGAAAGAAGTGTATTTACATTAGTAGTAACATCAGTTCTAAAGCTAGTGACCTCGAGAAAAACTGCAATAAATCAGTAATCTTGAATTTTATCCACTTTTTGTTTCTATTTCAGACACATCAGGAATTCTTTGTCCTCCCTCATTTCCCTCTGAGAATGAAGAGAGCTTGCTGACTTTAACTAGCGAGGCTCAAATCCTATGCAATTGGCTTGTCAACAAGAATCCCCGCCAACTAACAAGTACTCTAACATGACAAAAAACATGTCATGTAGAAAGATGTGGGGAATTTAGGTAGCTTTATTTTCACCAATTTATCCATAGATATTTTGTTGCTTTGACTTTCTTGCTTTTTAAATACATCCAGCCACTACTTACCATATATTAGCAGCTATCTAGCTATCACAGCTTTGCTAGCTCAGGGCAATGATACTGTGTTTTTGCTTTATTTTCTTGATGCCTCTGACAATGATCATAGGCAAGAATAGCTGATTCTTGCTTTCCATATTTTTTTTCAACTGGACTGAAGAAACTATAGCAGACTCTGAAAATAGAAATCTTTGTCAGGTCAAAATTTGTATTCATTTATGTGACATTACTTAGGAGCAACTTAAACACATAGAGTGGATTTTTCCGAAGTGGCTGAAGTAGGTGGATAAATAAAGGGTCTGGCATTAAGGAAAGGCATAAATCTGTCTCACTGGATCACATTGATTGGCAATGTGCTCTGTGTCAGGAGGTGTTGAGAAAATGGGAGAAATGTTACAAAACTTAGACAGCAACTATTTTCCTGAAGACAAGCACAGTGTACAGCACAAACTATAAAAATTTTTGGCATTGTGAGCCCTTCTATTTTGAGAAAATTATTATTTTTAGTCCACAATTGCCATTTGTCTGTTGTCTTTTGAAATGTTTGCTAAAGTTAATAAGAGAACTTATACCAGATGCAAAGAAAAGTCCACAAAATTAAACATTTGAATGATTCAATTCTTTTTTTTTCCATTTATTTTTTGGATTGAATATCATTAGATAAATGATCTTCTTCCTGAAAGTCTGTCAAACTTTTCCTTAACAAGACCAAGGTTGATCTGTGGGCAATTGCAAGCCAACAGCCATGTGGTATTAGACTCTGTCACATTATTCACAAGGCATTGTGTCTTCTACTTTGTGTCAGTCTTCTGCAGAAAGAGGGAAAAAGCCACATCAGAGAGAGACACACCAGAGACTGCAGGGCTGCAGGGGAGAGGGAGAGGCAGTTCAAAACTGAGAGCAACCATAAGGTTCCTACTGCTTTCATAAAAGTGTTCTGTAAGTGTAGAATACTGTACTATATTTCTTCATTTAAAGTATCTGCTATGATAAAAATGACCTGGTTGTTATTCTCCTGCAGACACAGAAGCCCAGCGGTACAGATTTCAGTGCTGGTACAGAGTCTGTATTTGTGATGCAGTGTATGGGACTAGACAAAATGGTTAAATCAATCAAAAGGTTCATGCTGACTTCTGTCTCATACTACTTCCAAATGACAAATTAAGAAAAAAACTTGCCTGCTTTACCCTATTTCCAATACTATTCATTATTTTTCTGCTACTAATGCTTTTTTATGATCTGTCAATTCTGTAGCCTCTGGAACAATGTTTCATTTATTCTCTGAATTCACTGATGGAGGCTCAGAAGCACTTACAGCAATGAAGATTATAGATTAACAAATTATATAAGTTTAATGTTATTTTTATTTTAATCCAAATTATGGAGTTTGTGTCAGTTTCAAGTCTCCTTGAGAAAACATAATTAATATGAAAAATGCTAGTCTAGTTTCAGTCTCCCTAGAATTTCTAATTGAAAAGCTGACTCATGGACTACACTGGTGCATTTACAGTAAGACGAATCAAAAGTAATTTGATTGGTACTGATTTACATACTTCAAGTTTACAATGGTGTAAGTGAGAGCAAAAATTTGCCCAGATCTCTAATGTGCTTCGATTTATGTAAGCCACACACTTATAGATCTCTTTTTCTAAGTCATATTAGTGATAGGGTATTACAAGAGCATGATTTTCTTACAAAAGCCATAAATGTTCTTAAATTGACTTTGAGAAGTGTTTCTAAAATAGAGGGAAGAATACACCGTTTGGAACTCGGTGGTGCTTTAGTTAAGATTTAGAAGTGCATCATCAGTGACCGTGCTGAAGGAGATGTTACATGTAGGTGACGTGGCCTTTTTTAGAACTAAGGGTTTTCACTGTCGGGTCTGCTGGCTGTTTGGCCGCAGCAGCTCTGCACCCTTCCACCCAAGCTGCCATGGCAGTGCTGTCTCAGAGCCTCTGTGGCACATTTGTATCTTGTCATTCTCGGGATGTTGTTATGCTGCCATTTTCCTCATGTTATTATTCTCATGGCCTTGTGCCTGCACACAGTGATATTGCCTGTTACAAGAAGTGTTTGCTACCAGCATGAGAATCATCCCTTCTTTACCTCCTTTTTCTCCCCTTTGGTTTTAGTTTTTCAGTTACCTTAGGGACCCTAATAACATAAAGGCATAAAGTTTAACAATCATTCAGCTCATAGCCCCTGTTGCTAATCAAAATGTGCTTCAGCACTGTAGGAACAACCAATGGATGGCTTTAGTAGGTCCTGATAAAACTACTGTTACTGTGGCAAAATATCATGGGGACACCCACTGCACTTCATGGGAACCCAGGGGAGGATGCTCATCTGGGACCCACCATTGCTTTTTCTCCTCTTTCTCTTTCTCTCCTCTTTTGATTTCTTATTTTCATCCTCAGAGCTGATGAATGATATCAGGGACAGAGTCTCCTAATAAATCTTCATGAGTGTGAACTTGTCTCAAGCTACTTTGTGCAAAGGAGGCACTATAAAGCAAAAAGACTGAAAATAATAGCCTACCTAGTAAGACTATGCTTATACTACACAACACAGACTTGCCTGCGACTGTCTCCTGGCCTTGAGACCAACTGTCAGGAGCAATCAGTGTCCATGTAGCTTCTTCCACCTGATCAGCATGGTTGCATCTGTTCTTCCTGCTGAGAACAGCCCTGGTGTGAGCTAACAGTGACTCAGACACCTATGACTCCCTCAGACAGTGTTTCAGCTCACTCTACATCGGGCACTGAGGACTCACTGTAGACCTACATACATGCGCCTGGTGCCAGTTGAGCAGCCTATGGAGTCTGAGACATCCTAATGGAGCGGACAGAGATCACAGAGGGCTGGCCTGTGTAAGACATCATCCTGGGCCAGGAGAGACACCTCAGAGCTTCTCAAATGGCGCATGATACTGGCATGTGAGCAACAATACTAGGCGTTCGTAGCTGGTCAAGAATAGTTCTTAAGGTTTTACTCAGCATTCTTTAGATCTGCACTGATGGGACTGGGAGCTTAGGAAGCTGTGCTGTGACTCAGTTCCTGAAACAGACAGCCAATGTCAGGCTAGCTTTGCTGTGGAGTATCCAAAAGATCTGCAGAGACAGGTGTCACCAAGGTCAGCAGGTTTGATCCTTCTGAAGTAGAAAACAAAATCAGGCAGTTTAATGACACTTTTCTTTTTAGGTAAGTAAACTTTCAAGTTCATGGCCAAACATCTAAATTGAAGTGCCTTAATCTTGTTTTGAATCCTGTCCATGGGCACTATGATGAGTGACTGCAAAAGCCTTTAAATGTAGTGAATGCTTTCTGTAAGTCTGCATAGTAAGACACTACGCTGCATGAGTAATACTGGTATAAATGACCTCTACATTCAAACAAAACAAAACAAAACAAAACAAAACAAAACAAAACAAAACAAAACAAAACAAAACAAAACAAAACAAAACAAGAGTTATACATTAATTAACAAACTGAAGTTAAAGTCTGGCTGTGATAGACTTCCATCTATTGCAACATTTCATCCTATGTACTAACTTCACACCATGAGCACATGAATAAAGAAACTGTAGTCTAAATAAACAAAGCAACAAAAGTTTTTTAAAAATCTTTATCTTTTACTAGTTCTTGATCATTTGTTACATTAAGTTTTGCTGCTAGATTAAAATAATCTGCTTCATATTACAACCCATAGCTAGGGCCATTATTATAGACGTTAAAAACCTGGCCACGTAGATGATAGAAGATTAATATTTTTATTTATTTTTTTACTCCAGAATGCTCTAATAGCTTAATACTAGGAGAAGACTACACACATACGTACCCTGCTTTCACCATGCTTTTTATTTACCAATGGGGACATCAGAGCCTTTTTATTGCGTTCCCATATGCAACATCATTGAAAGAGATTGAAAGAAGGAAGAGCAGATCATGAGAAATGAGAAGGATTATAAAAGACTTAAAAATAAGCTTCAATTTCATTGAAACAGGTACCTATATTGTTGGCTTTAAGGAAGTTTTAAACCCTTACCTTAAGGATCCTTGTCACTGTAAAATGAACTGATGCTGCAATCATTCAATACTGTACGTGACGTTTCTGAGCTTGAGTGCTCTGCATTCGTTTTCCGTGTCATGCACGGTTGACAGCTAATAGGCAGATACTGAGAGACCAGTATACTTTTGGAGGTGTCCTAGTGAAAGTTTTCTGAACTCTTTTTTTAAGCTTTGAGCAAAATAAAACAGGAAACAGTAAAGAAGAGTGGGAAATGGAGAAGTTGGAAATATAACAAGTTAGAAGCAATGAGTGTGAAACAGAGTAAACAGAAGCTTGAAGAAGTCAGTGATAATGAGACGAATGGAAGGTATGCAGGTTCTGAAAGCCACTGTTCACCCTAGGAAATGCACAGGGTAATTTCACGCTAAGAAGGTTGTTATGCTGCTAATTTTTTGGAGGGTATGCCTAGCTATGCTTGGTGCAGCTCCAGAGCTCTGCTCAGGACTATGATACTCTACAGTTCTGCTTCAGCTCCCTATTCTCAAATCAGAGTCACATCAGTAGATTAGTTTCATTCCCATTCCCATTTCATTTCCCTCGGCACCCCTTAGTGAACTCCAGTGATTATGAGGATAAGGGATTATTTACATGCTCTAGATCCAGGCAGAGACCAGGCTTTGCAAACATTTATTTTATGGTCTGCAAATTCATTGCCTTTTGTGACTTGCATTAACCCAAGCAGTGATTAGCAGTCATGTTATTAACCTATTATATAACCTATTATATAGATTATATCAGCCTGGATAGTACCTAAAAGCTTCAGATTCATTCTGCATGGGGTATTTTTGGCTTTTTTTTTTTTTTTCCCCAATGTATTTCAGGTGTTTACAGGATTTTAAGAATCTCAGTAGATTAATCAATCAAAAAAAAGTTGCTGATTCTATCAAAGTTTTGATGATTGCTTACTAAAGCTAAGAAAAATATTTCCATTTAGCATTTCTTTCAGATTTGTACAAATGACAATTTTCTACTGAGAGATTGATCAGTTAGGGTTAGGAAGCAGGTAAATAGGGAAATCTAGAATGACTTCTACTAACACAGTAGATGACTGTTTTGGTATTAATGGATTATTTGCGTCTGAGTCAGAGTATTTTCTCATGTCCATGACCTACTCTGGAGAACAACAGGTAAGTTTATGTACCACCTATAATCTGCTCTTAATAACAAATATTATCAGCTCGTTATTTTTAAAGAGTACAGGAAATATAAACAAACCATTCAGAACAGGTCAGAAATGGAATACAAGATTCTGTCTCTCTCTTTTCTCTCGATTATCATTATTTGATTTTTTTTATAGCAGCTTTGTTTGCTTTAAAAAATACAGAAGGAGCTGTGGAGGAAGGACTCTTGAAAATGTCATCCATGTTTTGAAAAGGGGAAATTTTACATTTTAATTTTCAGAATCTCAGCTTTAAAAGGAACATAATCTGCTGAGTAAGGCAGAAAATGTTATAAGCAGACAAAAGAAATAATCTTAAACATTACTAAGTTCCAGTTTGCATTTGAATCTGTGCCTCAGGCTTTTATTTTTTATTTAATGCCATATCCTGGATCTAATTGCTGCAAAGAAGAATTGATGAAAACTAAAGAAAGAGACTCTATAAAGGTAAAAAGAGAGAATCACCTTGCGATTATACCTAGCAGTTAAACAAATCCCCGTCTGTGAAATTCATTTGTTGTAAACTGCTGAAGAAACAAGATGTTTTACATCCAGAATGTTCTCAGAGGTTGCTGATGGGTACCATCAGTGAGAGTTTACTGCTGCTGACCAATTCATCCTTCACTCCACTTGCATTTTCTCTCCGTCTCTCCATACATACTCACAGAGTGATCTCAGTAGATTGGAGCAAGTGGTGCAAAGCAAATGTTCTTGCTCCTTTCCAAGGTTTCTACCCCACCTCTGGAGGCAAAGTAGCCATACATGGTCCATGAAGAGGTTCTGTTGCTGCTGCAGAAGAACACTTAAAACAAATTTTTCTACTCAAGTTGTTGAGGACACCTGTGCTTTCATATAGCGTGTATGGGACAATAAATCCATATGACTTCAAGGTGAAGCATTAATCCTGGTTTATATTCCGCATTCTGCAGCTATTTTTCCACTTTTGGGTAAGTTCTGACTTTACCTATCTCTCCATAAAATGGTTTATGACAGGAATTTCTTGTCATCAAGGCATGTTATGTGGCTAATTAACTTATATTTGTAATGTCTTTTTATGGCACTTCTATGAAAAGCCCTACATTGCTGTTGTAATGAGTTCACTCTCTTCCTATCAACTGCAAATGAAGCAATGGCTGTTTTAATACTGAAGCATATTTCTGCTCTTAATTATAGACTAGATTATTATCACTCTCAGCCCAGCTTGAGGGTTCTCTCTTCTTTGCAATATCCATTTCTCAGGTTTGTGCTGCTAGGTTCAGCTAATTTATTTTTGTAATTGGAAAGGAAGTAAGCTTGAGGAGGCATCACTGTGCTTCGTCTTGCCCATCAGGACTGAATAGCTTGTGGTCATTTGAAAGTGTGAAATATCCCCAAGTGAAATCAGGAAAAGCAATGTAAAATGTAAATTGCATTGTGCTGAAAATGTAGCAGCTGTTAGCAAGAGTGAGGAACAGGAAGGAAAGGCAGGTGAGCCTCTGCTCAAATGCTGTGCTTGGTGCCACAGGTCTCTTGAACAGGGCACAAATCCATTTCTGACTACAAGTACTTACAACACCCTATTACTTTGGTATTATTTGGAAGTGGATTACAGCCCATCAGCTCTTTTGGCTCAATAATATTTCAGTGAAAAGTATTCAGGCATTATGTGACTGATTGCAAGGGAGATTATAAAAAAGTCAGAGAACTGTAATGATCAAGGGATTTGTTTGTTAATAAAGAACTTGATGAAAAACAAATTAGTTAACACTACATTGAGTTGAAATCTTGCTGATGGCAAATTTTGAAATTAATTTAAAAAAAATAAACTCAGAAGACATTTTTAAGTTTAGCATAATACCAAAATTATGCAGAAAATTTGTAAAAATGTAGATCTCCAACTCACCTTTCTAGATATGCAGATGACCCTCATTGCTATAGCATCTGAACAATTCTGTCATGCTATTTTAAACACTGGAAACCAGAAACAATTGTGTTTAAAATTAAAAACCCAATGAATTAGTCATATTGAAATCCAAATCTATCCACAGGTGCATTACATCTTCTATGACTCTTTAGGAATCACATTGGCGAGAAGCTACAGCCTGTGCTTTATCTGCATTTTGTCTAGTGAGAAGATAAGTACAGTGTGGCTGCATACTCTCCTGCTATACCAAAAAAAAAAAAGAGGCTGCTAACTATGCCAGATACTCAATATCTGGCACACTTAGGTAAAGCAGGCACAATTGGGTTGGCGCTGCCAGGATCACACAATTACAGTACACAATTTTCCAGTGTGACCTGAAATCTAACTAGATTTTGTCAGAGTCTTTCACAAAACAGTAGCTGGAAATCGATGTATCATCCTGTATCTTGCTGACTACAATGCATGACTCAGAGAGACAAACTTTTCTTCAATGTCTAACAAGGAGCTTCTCTCCACATTGGTTTTTCCAGCATCGAGAATTTGTTCCCTTGCCAACTAATGTGTATTTCAACCAACATGGTGTTTGTAGGATGAATAGAGAAGAGCCCACCTTGTATTGATGTTTGCGTTCCCAAATGAATCATTCACATGATAATGATAATGCAGTATAGGGAAAATTGTTTCACATTTGCTTTCCTTTATATACTCTGTTGATGGACTGTGTGAGGATTTACAGTGTATGCATTCAGCGTGAAGTCATGCCTCAGTGCCAGAGCATTTCGTTGATTCTGCCTATTATACTTTTCAAATGAATAATATAATACACATATTTTTGCCTCAGGAAGACAAATACGTCCTCACAAACTCCAATGAGGAGCAGAATTGTATTTTTATCCTAATAATTCCAATCATAAGTGCTAAAACATCATGGGTCTGATCCCCCAAAATCGTAAGTGTGTCTTAAAGATCATGGGAATAGGAAAAATGATAATACCTTTCAGGTTGCCTTTTTCTTATTTTTATTTATCTTTTGTTTTTCTTATGTTTTGGGTTTTTTTTGTTTACTTTGAATATTCAGAGACAATTGGGATTTATTTTAAAAGTTGTTTTTTTTCCCAACCACAGAGACTGAAAACTTGTTATTTGAAAGAAAAACTTTCCAATACTTATGTACATATTTCAGTCACAATGTCAGATCTGAATAAATACATCATTATTTATTTTGACCTTCATACTAAGATCATGATCGTGGCAAGGGGGTTGTCATACTTTTCCAGGCAAAGAAATACGGCACATAATAACCGAGTCAGGGATTTGTAATGAAAACTCTTTTCAGCAGGGCATGCAATTCCCTTACAGTCTCTTGGAAATGCCAACTAGAGGTGAGTTCATTTCACCTAATCCAAGTTTGTTGTTTGGGATCTGTAATGGAAGAGATTCATATCTCCTAATTCTATCTGTCTTGTAGGTGTCTAACCTAAATGAGCTGCTATGGCTCCTCTAATAGCTAATGGAGAGTGACAGGAACCTGCAGACTGCAATTCATTCCACCTGTCATAGACACCTATCCTGGGGAAAAGTGAGTGTTTCTGCAGCCTCCGCTGATTTTACAAGAAGCTTAAGACAACATCCTTATTTTTCAGACAGGGGTGAGGGATCCTACCACAAAGTCCATTTCTAAGCACCACTGCCTCCACATGTGAGCTGGGTTCCCAGTCAGAACCTGAACCAAGCCCTGAACACCCTGTACCACCCTGATACCTGGTAGTTAGAATGAATGTAAACTTTTGTGCTTCTATGCATTTGACAGCTTACGAAACAATTTAGTTTGCAATGCATTTGCTTAAATGAAAACTTGATTAATTCCACTGTACTGACTTATTAGAACTAATAGGTTTTGTTACACGTGTTGCAATTTAAGCATTGTTAATTATTCAGAGCTGAGTGAATATCACAAAACATTTGTCATGAATATTTGCACACATTTTAAACAAAATTGTCCTTGGCAGTGTTTACAACAGTCAAATATTTGATTTTCATGTATATTTGGGTAAGACAATTTTCTTTTCATGAATATCAGCAGAAAGGAAATCTCACATGAAAATTCACACAAATATCTAAGTAAATAGTTGTACCTGCTGTATAGTTTTCAGCATCTTTGAGAATCAGCAAAGTGAATGGTCATGCCGCTGGTGAAGCAGTTTCAAATATACTAATAGTAACTTCTGTAAATGTCACTACGAAGTAATTGAGTAGCACTGTATGGATCATCTGGCTTACACTTCATAAACAAGTTTTGGTAATGTCTAGTGCATGTAGGTGACTCACGGAGGGGGGGGGGCATTGTAAAAGTGACCCAGCCTTGGATCACCTTGAGGCTTTTTCTACGCAAAGACGACCCATGGGGAGCTGTGTAGATAGCTCAGCCCTGAGTTGTCCATAAGCCACAGATCAAACATGGTAGTGCTGCACCATGCAGAGAACCAAAACCTGAGCTGAGCCTTGAAATCTCTCAACACATAATATGTCCTAAGTCTCAATCCAAACCATGATAAAATTGCCTGAGAAAAGTAAGATAAAGAGAACCTGGTGGGTTTCAGTCTTAGTTTCTGCTGACAACCTTGTGTATCCAGATGGTATAATCCAAATTGGCATAGTTTTGCCACAGTTACATAAATCAGGGGATAAAAGCCCTAAAGTTTGTTTTAGGAACTGGGAGTTGACTCTCCAATGCTACATCTCGTCTTTATGGAGACCCTTCCCCTTTTGTCAGGACATCGACCAAGGTCACTTTTCTGGGATTGAGAGCCCTTACCTGCAGGGGTAAGGGAATATTTAACATGCTGTAAGTTTACAACTGTGGGCGATAACACGTGTATAATATTGAATGCGCTTTCTAGTTTGTTATGGTGTATTCTCGCTTTTAAATTGTAATAGTGCATTCTTCCATTGTATCCATGAAACCTGCATTAGTGACATATTAGATCTGTAAGTGCAGTTCAAATGAATTGTTTGCTTGAGCCTTTACATTTAAACTTGTGGGTGAAGTTCAAATAAATCATTTGCTTCAACCTTTTAGTCTAGTCTTTTTTTTTTGCCACAAGCACCACATTAAAGTGAAAAATACTTCAATTACCTTTTGGTGATATCTCAAGCACTTAATAATCCAGAATCTCCACATTCAAGGAAACAACTCTGGACCTCTTAGACTGACCTGCCACTGGGACACCCACATTGTGCACTACACACTACACTGTGGTCCCGCAATGCTTTTACATCAGCTATGCGTCTCTCCTGTTTCCTGGAGTGAGGCTTGCAGTGTTTCCATCTGAGATGACAGGAGTGGTGGACAGATTGATCATGTCAGAAAGTGATAACCTCTGAGACCAGTCTTTTATATGACACAATGCTTGATATTCATTCTGCAAATGTTGGATTTCCATGGCTTAGGTATTTGCACTTAACCTATCATACTCTCTTCATAAATCAAACAGAGAAATTAAGCTGTCATACCCAAACCTATGGTGGACCTTAGGAAGGAGTGAGTTATATTTTGTAAGTGTCTCTACACTACAAGTGTTCCTACATGATCAAATAACTCAGCTTTCTTCTTTGCGCCAAGAATCACATAATCACAGAATGGTAGGCATTGGAAGGGACCTCGAAAAATCATCTAGTCCAATCCCCCTGCCAGAGCAGGAACCTAAATGACATCACACAGAAAGGCGTCCAGGTGGGTCTTGAATGTCTCCAGAGAAGGAGACTCCACAACCTCCCTGGGCAGCCTGTTCCAGTGCTCTGTCATCCTTACCGTAAAAAAGTTCCTTCTAAAGTTTAAGCAGAACCTCCTGTGTTCCAACTTGCACCCATTACCCCTTGTCCTATCATTGGGCATCACTGAGAAGAGCCTGGCTCCATCCTCATGACATTCGCCCTTAACATATTTATAAACATTAATGAGGTCACCCCTCAGGCTCCTCTTCTCCAAGCTAAAGAGACCCAGCAATCAGTTCTCTTCTTCATCTAAATCAATTAAATGTCCTTTCACTTTACTGTCTTGTCTTCCCAGATGGCACACAAGGTGAATTTGGGGACAGTAAGCCCCAGAGACAGTTTCGTATAGGCAATATGAGATTGTGGTGAAGTCAGGTCCCGAGTCTAATAGGACAGGCATCACAGCCCCAAACCACCTTGTAGAATGCAGAGCACATACCATTATCCTCCTGATATTAAAACGCCGTTCCCTGTGACACAGCCACCGTGTCATTTTGGTCTCTTTGAATTGGGAAAAAAAAATCACACAAATAATCACAGTGTTCTAGGGCCAGGTGCTCTAATGTGTGGAAGCAGACAGTTTCTGCTAAAGTGGGCAGCCCTGAGCAATGTGGATGTGATACATCCTGGCAACAACATACAACACTCTTTACCTGTATAAATGGGGCTACTACTCCCCACTGTTAATGAAGGGATGTTAGGCATCTACATTATTAATAACTAAGGATATGTGAGATAATCATCCCCTGCCTTGGATAATGGCTTTCTATTTCTGCCTTTTCAGGAGGAAAAAGACCATGAGGAAGAAGAACAGGCCAGTGGGATGAACCAGCAGATGTTGAGTGAGGAATGCACTGGCAGTTTCTCAGCACTAAAGAGCGCTAGTATGTGAATCCAATGCCTGCTGCTCTTTGAGCTAGTGCCTGGACCAATAAACCTCCTGTTAAAATGAGCCTACTGTGACTGTTTTGTTGGTATTTTTAATTTAAACAATAGCTAATTAAATACGAAAGCAATTAGTATTTCTGTTCAAACAGCTGTCATGTAATGTCTGGTTCTGCAGTTATAATTCTTTAGCAGTATTGCAAATGGTTTAGAAGCAACGGCTTTTGGGAAGGGGAAATAGAGCAATATTTTCTATGGGCATTCAAAACCACTGGCAGGTGCATTTAGCTTTTGCTGCTTCAGTTTACAAGCATGTGGGATGCTTAGAAACATAAATATATTTTGGATTCTGGTGGAACTTTTAGCCAGTATTGTATACAGCAGGAAGAGAAATACAGTTACTGCTGCTGTCTTCCAACTGTAACAGTGAAAGGTTTTCTTATGCAGGATCTCAAAATCTTAGTGGAGAAGGAAAGTATCACAGTCTTATTCCACCCTTGAGGTTCTTCACATAGCCCCAGTTTGATGACAGCAGGAATATGAGAACAGTAAGGAACTAGTGAGGCATGAAGACAGTTGGAATTCCCCTTCTCCTCTTGGCAGCAGATTGTCATTTATATGGGGAAAAGCTAAGGCACTCTTAGATTTCCTACACTTCCCTGTAAGAAAGTGAAGCCGGTAGGGTTGTCCAGTGATTTGAATTTACTGAAGACATCCTGGCATTGCCAAGATTGACACTGGTCTGGGCGCAGGCGATGAATGGAGTTCCTTGTGTCTATGCTGGCAGTGTGCATCTCATCTGTCACTCTTCATAGCTCCATGTATTGGTTCCCTAAGTATGGGGACTGTGGTGCTGTTGCAGTTATGTATGTCTGAGTAGTCTGGGACATTCTCACACCTTTTTGATGCCATTCTTGCCCAATGTTCCTGCATTTGAGCATGACCTTGCAGCGTTTGAAAAATCCAAAGTTGTACAGCTGCTATATTTATTCATTATTAAGGTCTGCATCCTGATCCACTGGAGCAACAGACTTACTATTCCTTTTAGTTATAGTTCATCCTGTACTTTTGTAATCTGAGCTGTTAAGTGTACCTCATCACATATGTTTTTCACATACTAATATTGAGGAATACAAAATATTTTAGATTCTGATGTTATCATAGCTTTCTGTGTTGAATCATCTACTACCATAGCTAAACAGAATTGCCATCACTACAAATTCCATTCTTATATAAGAATATGGAGAACAAAGTATTCTGAAAGCAGACCTCTAGTTGCTCTATACCAGCAGAGTTTCCTGCAAATTAAAAGCTCAATTTCATTTACTGTAGCTGAGAACTGGGCCTACTCTTCGCTTTAGCTGGCAAGAATATAAAAGAACCTCATTACTTCCAAGTTTTTTATTGTGAATAAATAATTGGCATTGATCTATGTTCAGTCACCTTGTATACATTATTAAACACTTTTTTTGCTAAACAACCTTCGCAGTTTAAAAACAACAACCAAAAACTTCACTGAAAAAATACATCAAATCTCCGTATAAAATCAACCTAAGGAGTTTAGCAGTAAGGTGAGTGAAGTTCATTTAATTAAAAGATTGCTAGAGGGCAGACACTGGCAGATCAATTTTTTAAGTTTGTGGAATTATGCATTGATATGCAAGTTTAAAGCTGCTGCCTCTGATTGCAGAATATAACAAATGGGAAACATTATATATTTATGAACTATTGAATATCTTCTCCCCTTTTTTCAACCAGCTTATTGGAAAAGAAAAAAATATCCATTCCAAGTTGTGACAGCCAGACTTAAACAGACATTACCAAAATATATATAAGAAGGTGTTAACGTACATTTCAACATGAAATTCTGATTGAAACTTCCACACAGTGGGAAGTCAGGGAGTAGGTTTTATGGCCTGGGGACACGCAGAAACTGCTTTATAAGAAATTGTCTTTTTGATAATGAATACTAACTGATTATTTTTTAGGTTCATAATTTATTAAATAGGTTGCTACCATTGATTTGTACTTGGGGCTTTTTCAGAACTTCCTGAAACTTTGAACCTCTTAGTTCCTCATTAAGAAGCACACGTTAAAAACTATACATAGTAGAAATGTTAGAGAAGTTTTGGTAAAAAATATTCTTTTTAACAAATCAGTAGTCTCAGGACCAGACGCCTGTCAATGAATATCCTCAACCTGTCTTAGGAGTTGAAAACATGAAACACATTGAGATCCCCACAAGGTTTTCGAAGAGTCTATAAAATCTGTAGCATCACCATAATTGTGAAAAATGCTGTTATTTGGAATTTTAAATATTTGTACAGTGATCATATAAATGGTCTTTTATGGTTTCACATTAAGCGATGTTATTTTTATTAATATTACCATCATTGTTTACTATTATTATTGCAGCATAACACAACACATTCTAGTTAAGGGTGCCCTTGCATTTCCATTACATATCCCATTGTTGGAGGAGTTTATGACTCAGTCATTAAAATTCTCTGCAGGCTAGAAATTGGCAAAGGAGCTCACAGTTTGAAGCTCACAGTTTAATGAAAAAGAAAAAAAAAGAAAGAATAAAATCAATCTGGTTGGTTAGGAAAATTGTCGGGGAAACCCACTACTCCATTAAGTACTTCCTGAAGTTTGTTTGTTATCATTCTATTTTTAGAAAAAGCTGTTGTTTAGAAGCAAAGCCATGCTATTTCATTGGTCCTGATTCTGTTTTTCATGCAAGTTGGGAAGTGATTTACATCTATTCAGACTTGATGCAAAACACTTGTTTTGAATTGATGATGTCTTACATGATGTTCACGTATCTTAATTTTGAACATGCAAGACAACAAGAAATTTGGCCTCTTGACTTATGGCTAGCCCATGGGTGTGCTGAAGCTTCTATTTCACAAGTTGATCAATCCTACCATGTTGGAGTGCAGGGCAGAAATCCCAGTCAGCTACAGATCAGTGTGTCTGAACATGTTTAAAGATGTTAAATGTAACAACCCAGGAGACATCTCATGGTTTTCTACTTGTTACCACTCACAAGATAAAGTAAGTCCTATCAGCCCTTCACTCCAACCATCCAACTAGCTTTTTACCCATCTTGTTGTCCACTCATCCAAACCATAATGTCCTAATTTGAGTAAGAATACTGTGAGACAGTAATTAAAGACTTGCTAAAGTCAAGACAAAAAATGGTCTCTTCTCTCACTTCATCCACAAATCAAGTAATTTGTATTATCATAGAAGGCACTGAGGTTGACCAGGTATCCTTTACCCTTGGTAAATCCATTCTGACTGTTCCCAGTCACCTTATTCTTCATCTGCCCAGAAAAGTTTTAAGAGTGCTTGCTCAATGATTTTCCTAGGGACCAAAGTGATTCTGACTATCTGTTCCCAACTGCCCATTTGACCTGTCTTGAAGATGGGAATGTACAGCTCTTTTTTTTTAATAAAAACGACTACATAAGAGCCATTGCACCAGACTACATCTGCAACACAGGCACTTAACTAATGTGAAAATGATTATTATTATTTTTAATAAAGATGATTACGAGGGTACAAACCTTCCTTTTCCCAGTTGTACAGGAAAGAACAACACCATAGTATGTGACTGAGATCCCCCAGGCTATTGGAATATATATTACAGGTGCTGAGTGAGTATTACTCATAGCAATGACATTTCTGGACCCAAAGTACCTTTGAGAATTTGAAGTAAATTTATGTTTGTGTATCAGAAAATCTATTTGTGTACTTGTATGCATGGTTAAAATACTTTGCTTTCTGTCATTTAAAGACCTTATTACACAAGTAGGAGGAATTTAGGATCTAAGAACATTGGACTGAAGCATGCTTTTGGCTCACAGGCCAGAGACCCTTGGTGTCTCAGGCATTGCATCGTATCATCACTTTCATAATGTAATCAAATTCTTACATTATTTTACACATATCCAGTTATGTGGATCCTTTTCTTCTCTCATTTCAGTTTCATTGCCTCTTTGTTCAAGAGAAGTGACTGCACCTTCAAACAATGTTCTAGATAAACACTCATTTGTGCCTCAAACACTTATGTCAATGTTTTCTTTCATTTCCTAGCTATATCTGTCCTGTTATATTGTATAGCACTACTGTGTTACTTCATACTTTTCCTGTGATTGATCAGAACTCTAAGCTGTTTTACTTCTTCTGTGTTTTCTAGTTGATGGTTACCCATATTTTGGAAGAAATTCTTCCTGTAAGTGCATTATCTGACACTTTATACATATGTACAATAAAAATTTCTCATTTTTCTTAATAAAGTCTTCAAGGTCCCCTTAGTAACAATGGCTTTTAACATTTTGCATTAGCAGCAGACTTGTGCCAAGATCTCTGTTGAAGATACTATGATCAATTTCTTAAGCATTAGCTGTGGAAAAAAATCAAGAATAATACTTGACTCATTTTTTTAAGTTATCCCTAACCTGTTAAAGTCAATAATACTTTCTTCACTACCTTCTAATGTTGTTCCATTTGTTTTCATCTGATTCTTATACTAATCCATGTTTTCTGTAGTTTAACCAATGATTTCCCATATGGCAACACGTCAAATGACTTACTGAAGTCCAGTTGGATTAAAACTATTGCCTTTCCTTTATCTAGAAAATCAATTAACTCATAAAAAAAAATATCTTTTGAGGCTAATGTGATCTATCTTTCGTGAATTTGTGTCACATTTTACCCTATTTTCCGTTTACTTCCATATATTTAATTATTAGTCCTCTTAAAATATCTTCTAGCTCCTGGATAATGTGGCAGTCAAATTAATGGGTGTTAAAGCTGTCCAGATTACTTTCTTTCCTATTCTTAAGTCTAGTAGTAGCAGCAGCAGCAGTAGTAGTAGTAGTAGTAGTAGTTATCAACATCACTAATTCTTCAAAAATATTGCAACATTTCCAGAATAGCAGATTTAATAAAAGTCCTTACTAGCAGTTTCCTGGGATGTCTGCGGGCTAATAGAAATCATAGGAACATAGAATATCTCAATATATATAACTCATAAGGATCATCAAGTCCAAATCCCTGCTCCTTGCAGGAATACATGAAACTAAACCATATGATCAAGAGCGTTGTCCAGATGCTCCTTGAACTCTGACAGGCTTGGTGCCATGACCACTTCCCTGGGGAGCCTGTTCCAGTATCTTCTTAAAGTAAACTGATGATACTAATTGTCCTACTATCACTGGGACACAATCATAGGCCTGCCAATGGTCTGCAGGCCATTAGCAGTTTGGAGTCAGCCAGGGCAGCTGACCCAAGTTATATCCCAGGCCATAAAAGTCATGCTCAGTATAAAGCTGTAAATGTGTAGTGGTAGTTCTGCCTTGTGTTTCCTGACAATGTACTTCCTCTTGCTCCTGAGGACTGACTTACCATTTATTGTGACCACTGTATACTTGCTGGGCTGGGTATAACTTTGTTTACATTATACTGGTATTGGTATTAGTTTGGATGTTTCATTAATTCATTTTCATCTGAACCTGTGAATCAACTCTCCTTTTCCCACGTCTCCTTCTTGACTCTGGAGAGGTTGTCAGGTGGTAGAGGAACTGCTATAGTTTAGCTGCAGGTACAGGCTAAACATAGATACCAGTACATATTCTGAAGACAAGAAAATGGATTATTATTATTATCTTGAAGTTAAACAAGCATAATACTGAGATATCAGACCAAGATATTACATCTCTGTGACTAAATCTTTGAATTTGGAATCGTAATTGTATCTGGATAATTATCAGAATATAGAGGATATAACACAAAATCATTGCTTTTTCCCATCCAAATTTTTTTTAGATTTAGGAAAAAGACTTTATTCTCCTGCAAAAATCACTGTATGTGTGTTTCAAAGGATATTTAATATATTACACAGTTGCATTTGAGAAGCCTCTTCTAGCCCTTAGAGGCACAGTGCAAGTAACTCTCCAGTAAACTTTCCACTTCCTCATAAAATTAGTAAATAACCATAGGTCCTTTTGTATATGATTACATTGACTGTAATATTTGAATAATTGAGGGACCAACGTGATGCGAGAGGTCTTCTGCCTGTCAGGTCTTAATGTGTGCCTTGGCTGCATCCCATCTATATGTCCAGACAAAATGTCAGTGTGCATTATTCCTCCTGCTCCCTCAAACTCATGCTTTTGTGAAAAGGAAACTCAGATGCATTGGTCAGAAAGGATATTTATGGATCAATCATGCATAAAGAGCATTTTATGGGTCATGTAGGAGGAGAATGAAGGAAAATATGTTCTAATATTACTGCTAACTGTTCCAGACCTGCGAGGGCATTTGATGCAAGTTCATTTGGTGTCAGGGTGGTATAATGATGGGGAGGTAAGAGGAAAACACCAGAGCAGGCATGCAAGTGAAAGGAGCACCCTCCACTGCCTTGCTGCAGATCTGTCCTTAATCCAAGCTAGTTTCTTGTATCTTCACTTCTGATATGTGGAAATTAAGCAAAATTTTTCTTATCCCACTGGGTGTTCTGAGGATAATTGCAGTGAAGCTTGAAAAGGCTCATATCCTGTCACAGTGCGGGCTCTACAATCAGTTAAGACATTGGGAACATTGCACAGTGTGATAAATATTGACCTTTTAAGTAGCATTAGCGGTACAATCATTCCAGCGTGTATCCAGAGTAATGTAAGTCAACACACTGGAGGGTGTTCTTCCAAATACCAGAGGGCACATTTTGCCATTACTGTGTTCTGCATGTTGGTAACTTTTGTTTACTAAAAGTCTGCAAATTTTTCCCCGTAAAAATAGCTTATCCTCAAAGTGTATGCATAGAGATGTGCCAAGTTTGGCAAAGGAAACAATATTTTACTACATAATTTAATAAGGTATCAAAAGTAATAAATACAAGTTTTCCTTATGAATGTGGGCCTGATGAGTTAATTTGATGGTATGACTAGGACTCATGGTTATAAGCATTTTGGACAGGAAAAACAGTCACAGTAGACATAACTGTAAATGAGAGAAAAGACAAGGATGAAGTCATATGCAGTGCTTGTGCTTATATTTGATGACTGACGGTAAATGCACTGTATAAGCAGTGCTCCTGTAGCACACACGGTCAGCATGCTTTACTTCCCAATCATAGCTGAAGTCCATGTTCTAACCTCCTGACCTTCTGCATGCATTTTCAGCCTTCTTTAGGGATTAGAACTGTTCAAAACTTACTTGTAATTTCTTCTTATGTTTAGTACAAAGTTAAATATAATTTGAGATTTGTTACCTGTGATTGATAACAAATGCAGTTACAAGAAGAAAGGATCTTTTCTCTTGTATAACTACAGTAATGTTGTATGCCTGAATTACTCTGAAGAGTGTGGGCCCCTTCTTTCCACTCCTTTCATTACTGCCCACTCCAAAAAGACTAAACCCGATAGGGAGATGATGCAATCAGACTGAAAAGATGATCAGGAAGGACTCATTCTGTTCTATTCTTGTAAAACATTGCAATAGAATTTGCCAATAATCTTTACTATGGTAAAGTGGATATTTTTGGATTTTTTTTCTCTCCTGGAAATTTCATAGACAGTCTTTGTATTCTGTCTACCAGAACTATAGTGTTTAATTTAATCTAAAACCAGATATGAAGCTAGCAAAACTTGCAGTGATTTAATATATTTAAAGGTATCCTTCAAAGACATGCTGCTGTGTATACCTCTCCTATATCAGCTGAAGCATCTGTAAGGAGTGGAATGAGACACAGGGAGGGAGGATTGTTTTATATCTCACTTGAAGAACTCTCTCAGACACATTTCTGAGTTGGATTGCCTATGGCTATCTCTACTCTGACAAATTAAATGTTCTTGGGAAAATACCTGATCAACAGGCAGGGAGGAGCCTACATCTATCTCAGCCTCCAAAACCAGAGTAACTGTGTGAGAGCTGCCTCTTGGTGCCTAGTAATGAAATGTTCCCAAGGACTTTTTAGGAAATTGCTAATTGAGACAAACTCAAAGCAAGCTAGAGACTGTTCTAACAATTTAGCAATTGAAATGTAGATAATATAGATGACTGTATTGGAAAGCTCAAAAATGCACTGTGAGCTATTTAACTTGATGGTATAAACACAGCCTCCAAGTGCATGTAAGAAACGGTCGCAATTTAATTCATGCTGCATTGAAAGTGAAGTTAAGTATCTGAGATGTATGTAACATCCAGAACATACCCCCAGTCATCCAGCAGTAGGCTGATCATCTGAACCAAGGAACTGCTGGGTCATAGCACTTGTATTTTCAGTATTGGTTGCCTTGACATACAGGCAATAGTCTGGCTTTTTCAGAAGTTGAAAGATTCCTACCTTAAATTCTAAAAGGATAATAACACAGCAAAAATCGTTAAGTGTAATATCTCCTATAACTATCTAAAATTGTGGCTAAAAGGAAAATAACTTTTTATTCTACCTCTGCAAATTTCTCCTAAAAAGACCCCCAACAAAATAAAACAAAAATACCCCACAACCCACCCGAAAAGCCCAACAAAACTTAAACAAAATCTGTATTTGACCATAAGCTGTAAGCTGAAGTCTGAGCAGGCTTTCTTGGCTTTATTTATTGCAACAGTGAGCAGAAAGATGACAGTACTTCTTGGAAATTGCATATTTGGAAGAGAAATTGTCTGCATGTAGGAAGTACAAAAAAAAAAGTCAAAAAAAAAAGCTAAAGCATCAGGCAAAGATAAGTGATCGCACAATGCCAAGGCTCCTGTCGGCCAACACACTTTAGAAGTGGCTGAAGGATATTTATCCTGTCCTAAACAAAAGCACCCCTACAGAGGCAAGATGCAGCTGACAATATCACATGAAATGGTCAAATAGATGCATTGATAACATTTGTTAGCCAAAAGAACTAAACAAAAACCTTTTGCTCATGTGAATCCTATTTCCAACAACTGTCACAGTTGTGCTACAGTTTTGATAAGAGGCTGAAGAACTTGCACTATAAAGATGTTTGAGGAGCACAACAGTTACTGCTTGGTTCTGTAAATAATTTATGATCAAATACCTACAGTGCCACCAACAGGCACTTGATATTTCTCCTGGTTACTAAACCGGTTCCCCTTTTACATTTCTAATCCAAATGGAACTGATAAGCAATTGGGTTTATTTTCTTCCACTGAATAAAATTAATCTATGACAAGATTGAAAACCTGCCCAACTTTTAAAAGCTAAATCAGAAAGAGGAAAACAAAACAAGGAGGGAAAAAAAAAGAGAAGAAATGTTTTCAAGTCCTATCACTGTTTTCAAGTTTAGTGCTGACATGCCTGCCTAAAGTTTTCTATTAAACTGGGATGAGTAGTTAACATCTGTTCTGAATTATTTATTTATTTTTCATTTCAGAAAATTGGCAGCTCCACTGTCCCTAAGAGAAGGATAATTGTAATTATCTATGATGTGAAAACTGTTTCAATGGCTCAGCAGTTACTGAAGACCTGGGGTTTTTTCTCTCCTTCCTGCATATATATTCCAATGTCTGTATGCATGTGGAAAAATAAACCTTTTTTGTACCTTTTGATGTCCTTTTTTTCCCCTCCATACCACTTTGAATGGGCTATGATCTTTTGCTGATTAGGGGTTTCAGAAAATGCATTTTAAACACATCACTTATTCTTAAACCTGGTGAAATGGTTACTGGTCCAAAGTCTCCATCCATCAATGTGCTGTGCTTGAAAGGGCTGTCCTATCTGTCTACATCCCCATGGATATTCAGGGAGGCCTTCAAGAGAGCAAAACATTGGAATTCCTAATATAAAATATCCAAAAAAGTTGCACAGCTAAATATAGTACTGAATTCTAACAGTTACATGTTCTTAACAAATGAGTAAAAATGCTGATCTCTCATTTCATAGAGTCATAGAATTATTCTGGTTGGAAGAGACCTTCAAGATCATGAGGTCCAACACTTAACCCAACACGGCCAATTCACCACTAAACCACGTTCCTCAGCACCACATCTACAGATCTTTTATATATCTCCAAGGGATGGTGACCACCTCCCTGGGCAGCCTGTTCCAGTGCTTTACAACCGTTCCGGGGAAGAAATTTTTCCTAATATCTAATCTAAACCTCCCCTGTTGCAACTTGAGGCCATTTCTTCTTGTCCTATTGCTTGTTACTTGAGAGAAGAGACCGACTCTCACCTTGCTACAATCTCCTGTCAGATATTTGCAGAGTAATAAAGTCTCTGATGAGCCTCCTTTTCTCCAGGCTACACAATCCCAGATCTCCTCAGCTGCTCCTCAAAAGACTTGTATTCTATACCCTTCACCAGCTTCATTGCCCTTCTTTGGACATGCTCCAGTTCCTCAATGTCGTTTTTGCAGTGAGCCCAAAAATGAACCCATTATTCGAGGTGCAGCCTCAACAATGCTGAGTGTAGGGGTATGCCCACTTCCCTAATCCTGCTGGCCACATTATTTCTGATACAAGCCCAGAAGCTCTTGGCCTTCTTGGCCACCTTGGCACATTGCTGGCTCATGTCAGCCAACACCCCCAGGTCCTTTTCTGCTGGGAAGCTTTCCAGCCACTCCTCCCCACATCTGTAGCTTGTGAGGGATTGTTCTGACCTTCAGCATGCAGGAAGAAGAAATAATCAAATATCAAATCCAATGAGTAATTTTCTCAGAAACTAATTTTATTTCTATTTGAAAGACAAGAAAATTTAATAGTGAATCTTTCATTGGAGATTTTGTCTCCAGCTCATCAAATCATTAAAGACGACTACTGGATTTCTTATTGTCTGGCTTTAAGTAAAAAGTAGACAAATTGAGAAGAGAACTACTTGTTCTGGAACTAAAGGAAAGAAAAATGGGCAAGGTATTGCCTTATATATCAAGGGTAAAAAAATATCTCAAATCTAAACACAGTAGAAAGTGAGATATGGAATTATTAAATATCCATGGATTAAGATAAAAGGCATGCATGACTACTGTAGAGCACCAAGTCCTAAGAACTTGTTAATGGGAAATTATTAACCACATAACAGTGACAGCTGAATCTAAGGTCTGACAGGACTGAGGGATTTGAACTAACTAAACATTTGATGGATAAGGAAAATATCAAGAGGTAAAGGCTAGATCTAACAAACTAAACAGTGCCAGGGATCATTCACCGACATTGAGGCCAGTTGGCACAGTCTAACCACATCCATGCTATTAAACTGTCTCAGCCTCCAGTGCAACATAATCAGATCCACGCTGCCATTTGGGAATGGTCCCTGACCTGTACTAACTCCTGAACCAGATCCAGAAATTTTCTGTCTAGTTGATTCTGGCCAGAAGCATGGGCATTATAACAATTCACCAGCAGAGACAACTGAATTCCAGTGCTGGTTCTAGCTCGAATCCATTTACTTATTATCTGTGCACAGCTATATTTTCCAAAAATCCTCACAGTGTTTTAGGGAGAAAGTTTTCTTTTAAGATGTGCACAAAGTAGCCAGCGGTGCATGATACTCAAAAGATCATATTTCAAAGAACTTTCTTTTAAATAAATCTGTTATGAAAACAAATACATCATAATTAGCAGAAGAACAGGAAAATTGGCCAAAATAGGGTAAGAAGAAATTACTTGGATAAATTATCTTTCCATAGCTGAAATAGCTGTTTCCATAGTTTAAAATACTAGCCAAAGCACCAAAAATAATTTCCACAAATGTATGAAGAAGAGATGATTCAGAGAACAGGAGAAAAGCAAACAACAAAATACTTATATTTAGAATGGGAGAAAGGAGATCTCAAGGACTTAAAAAGCATTTGACCTCATTTTGATACCCCAAAAGATATCGAAACAAAATTGTTAATCTGGTTTTGTGCAGCTGGTAGATAATAAGGTGTTAAGAAAAGGGCAATATGGATTTGTCAGGATTTGACAAATCATGCCAAGCCGATCTAATTTCCTTCTTGACATGTTAACTGGCCAAGAGGATATGCAAGGAGCATACTTTGATAGTCTGACTTATGTAAGTCTTTTGATGTGAATGCATTCTTACAAGTAATTTTGGGAAATGCAGTGTTGATCAAACGTAATTGATGCAGAACTGGTTGGGAAAGAAAAATAAAAAATACTCTGAGTAATCACTAGTTTTCTGCCAAACTAGGAGGCTCTTTCAAATTGGCCTCCTATACGACAGTTCTGGGATGTGTATTATTTAATATTTTCATTAAAGACATTGATGACAAAATAGCGAATATACTTAGAAAAAGCTGAAGAACTTTGGGCTGAGAGTGGTTATATCACTTCAGAAGACAAAACAGTAACTTAGAGAGATTATAGTATATTAGAGCAATAGTTTGAAATCAATAAGAAGAAATTTGTGAAAGGTAACTTATGAAGATTCATGCTGAGGAAGGAAAAATAAAAAGATACTAAAAAAAAGGGAAAGCAAAAGAAGAGTAATATAGAAAATGAGAGTTTTAATTAACTATAGACTTTATATGGGTTAAATATATGATATTACAAGAAAGACAGTATCACTCTAAAGTGTCTTAATTTCAGAGATGTATGCAGGACTTAAAAAGGTAATTATTTAATTCTGCTTGGACTACCAATGTCATTTATCTTTTATCTCTTACCTTTTATCTTTCATCTCTTTAACAAGCAGGATGGTAAACTCTGTAGTGTGTAAAAGAGATCAACAAAGATAATAAAAGATCACAAAAAGATAAATTGTCATGAAAGGATCAAAACCCAAATGTTTAGTTCAGAAAAGAGAAAATCAGGAGATGTAAACTGTATTCAAATCTGTTAAACAAATACAATTCACACAGGTATGTAAAGTTTCTGACTCTCAAAAAAAACGTAGTTGCATTGATATTTTTTTTTTTTAAATATGTATGTAAATCCAAAGTTTTTTCAAGTTTATGATGCATCTAAAGTTCTTCAGACTATGCAGCTGCTCATTGAATTTGATGTTACTTGTCAACTTCACCGTTAGTATCAGTTTTCAGGGTCTTTGGCTTCAGGGCACACTTGCCAAAATTATCTGCTCTAGGGCTAAGGATCCATGACTTCAAGCATTCCTAGTACAGACCCACTCCTCATGCACTCCCCAGAGCTATAGCCTCCTCGGGTCCTATCATCCTTTGCCCTGGGGCGGACTGCCTGTGCCATCCCTCAGTGCATGCAAACCCTCCAAATGCACCTCAGCAGTCTGAAGTCTTGATAACAGGGAAATGAATTTAAAGAGTGCTATTATGTTTTCCAATGCTGAAATTAGGTTTATATAACAGTTAATTACTACTTCTTGTGTTAATTTACAAATAACATTTCCCCCTCCTGCAGGAAGAACAGGAAAAGAAGCAATCCCAAACGTTATAATCAGCATCTCACAATACCTGCTGGATAGAATGCAACAACGGTGTTACGCTGCCAAAGCAAACCCAGGTGCAGATTTTATAAGTGGGAGGCTGGGAGAGGAAAGGGGGAGCAGCGATCTTATTTTTTTCACAAGCCTTCGTTGAGTGCAGCATGAGTATACAAGGTGAAGAACAGAGTCGCTGCTGTGCAACTTCGCTGTGCATTGATGGAGCACTATGCCTTCTAACACATGGGTCAGATGATTCAGTCATGAAAAAGGAATGGAAAGATACACGAAGAAAACACAGACATGATATCCTATTGCTGTAGACTGAAATATGCATTGTTTACTAAATCAGAGGGCAAAAAGAAAGGAAATATATTCTTGAGGAATACACTTCCCCTGTTTCGAGGGTTTAGGAGCAAACACTATCAGCAATGTGCAATATAGATGGAGCTTTGCTCATTTAGTAACACTTTTTCTTAGCCTTGAGGTAAAAGGTTTAGAAATCTTTTGAGTATGAGCGTTTGCAAAGAAGTCAGATCCGTCCTGAAGGCATAGATTTAAATATATCTGTGGACTGCACTCCTTTGGTCTGTAACTTGTACTTCTGCAGCTGTGGTACATCCCTCCATGCCAGACTAGTGAGGAGGGAGTGCAGGCCATGCTGGGTAAAGTTTTTGTAGCTTCAGACCCTTCATCCTCTGCTACGCTGGTGAAATTTATGGGTGAATCAAGCCTCTACAGTGTGAAATGCTAATGTAACCCAAATACATGAACTATAATCCATAGCCTAGAGGAAGGTCTCTTATCCTTACATCTGGGAATGTGCTACTTTTGTGCTGCTGAGTTGATTTTGCTAGTAAAAGAAGGCAGCTCCTGCCTCCAATCATAGGTACATATTGTATGCATGCTACTCTGCTGAATTTCATATACCCCAGGGCTCCTCATGATTTAAAAAAAAAAAAAATAAGGGGATCAGGACAATGCGACAAGGTGATATCTGTTATAATGAAAATCTAGCAAACTTTGGTGATGTTAAAAGCAACTAGATGAGAAATTGTTTTGACTGAAATAGACATGAACAGTCTCAGAGGTCTAAAAGATTAGAGGATTTATTATACTCTCAAGAAAATGATAGAAGTGGCTAGTGTTCTGGCCACCTGCTGTGTCTTTAGTGAAGTGAGATCCAGTTTAGCTTTATTCCAGTTTCTTAATTATGGCAGAACTGTTTTTTTCAGAGTCCAACCTTTGAGAGTCCTAAGACTGAGATTCTTGTGCAAGCACAGGCAAAATTCTGCACAAAAAAAACCAGATAAGCAAATATATATAACGCAAACTGCATGTTGCAAAATAATTATTAAGTCGGTTTTCTCCTATAATTTTTATGTGTTGAGAGGCAGTGGTTAATCCCAGGTAGTTTTTACTCCCCAATGAGGTCAGGGAGAAGGCAGAAGGGAGAGGTATAAAGAAATACATCTATAGCTAATTCCATGTTGAGCTGAGCTTGTTAAACCAGTTATTCTGAAGCTAAAGAGTTTCACAGAAGAAAGGAGGAAAGAGCTTTTTCAACTTCCAGAGAGAAGGTAGCAATAAACTGGCTTGATGATCACTGTTGTTAAATTGAGCCCCTCGGGATGCCAGGTAATTTGCTAGTAACGTGAAGGACTTGGGTCTTTAGCGAGCCTGCTTGAATGACTGTCTGGAGGTTCCATCTTTACAATCCCAAATTCTCTAGAACCTTTCTTTGCAGGGGGACCTATTATGCTGTAACAGTTGATGAACTGCAGAAAGTTAGAGAAGGCAAAAGGCCATTTTCACTGCATGGGCTAGATTCAAAAGCACTAAGAGTTAGCAGGCTGAAGGGAGAAGAGATACTTTATTGTTCATCCCTAGAGTAACTGGAGTCGTAAAAGATCTTCAGAGAGAAAATATATATTTGGAGTGTTGGGAAGTTTTTGGCAATATACTCTGGTTTTAATAAAATTGCTAATTTATCAAATCTACAGAAACTTTCTAGATTTTCTTCATATTCTGAGAAGTAACTCAACTATTCTGGTAACTCTCCATCTATAAGTAAAAAACACTTCCCCCCAGTAACTCTGCACAACGACTTAGTTTCAGAGTTCCTTAAACAAGTTCGTACAGAGATTTTTTTTTATACTTCACCACTCTGGCCTTAAAGATTGTAAATGCTGAAACAACTAAAAGATCTCTGGATTCCTGCTAGTTCCAGTTGTCACCCCTTTCTGGAACAGACAATTATTAATTTCCTGTTTTCAAGGTCACTTGGTTTTCTTCTCATTAACTTGGAAATCTCCCATACCCAAAGCCTGTTACTCAGAGAAGAAAAAGAAGGTACCTATACTCCCACCTAACCATGACTAACATTTTCCATTTCAGCTGTCAAGACAAGAGCAGGACAACTGTCTCACATGCCACGGTTTCTGATCCCTATATTGAGAATATCCGCGCAAGATTTTACCTTTTCATTAGGAATGATGCGATAATGGATATTATTTGCCCCTGAGTGACAACTGAGCACTGACCCAATCTAGTGAAGACAAATACAATCATAAATTAGCAAAGAAAAAGTGATGATGTTTTAATGGTGCTGCTCAAAGGTAATTTGATTTACTGACATAGCAATAGGTGCCACTATTGAATGAATGCTCACAAAGCATTTCTGTGGGTATGCACTCAAGTAAAATAATTGAATTCTCCACAGTAGCTTTTTTACTTCCTTTGTGTTTGTCTTTTGTGAATATTCTATAAAGTGAATTTAATGGCAGAATGCATATGATAATAGTCAGTTTTAAGCAAATATTGGAGAATATTCTCAGCCTATAAATACTGAATTTGGAGATACAAATATTAACATTGTAGTTTTGAATATTTTCAATGAACTTGATGTTAGTACTCTTCCAAATTTATTTTCTCACCAAAACCTCATAATTTCTACTGCACTATTTCCCTCAATCTTTGACAAAGTGAGAGTAGCATGATTGTGGAAAATAAAGAAATACTTTTCAACAGAAATGGATGCTGTTGCATCAAAATAACATCTAAATTCATAGTTGTAATATGTAGTCTAGGCAGTTAAAATCCTGCACCCTGTTGTCTGTGAGTATCCTGGATAACTCTTTATGAAGCCAACCCCCCATCTCCCACCCAAAAAGTCAGAAAAATCCATAGAGTCACCAGAAACACTGTCGTTGCACTGTTCAGATCTACTATTAGAAAATAGTTCTAGGCATTTTTAAGTCTATTTTTATATTTTTACAAGAGATGCATGTGTACCTACAATCTGTGAACTTTGAAAGATGTCACAGGGCCATGGGAATTTCTATACTACAGCAAATATATTCCAGGTTGTCTGATATTATATTTCTGACAGAAAGCCAATATCAAACAGTTCAGATAAAGAGAATGAGAAATCCTCTTATGGATAATTATGTTATAATCTGGCCAGTCCAAAACTCTTTCATTTAGTGGTTGTCTCATATTCTGAAATGCTTCTGATAGTCAGAGGTGACCATTTCAAAAGTCAGAGTTATAAAATCTTATTTTCTCTTCTGATAGTCCAGACTTTTACTAGTCGCAAGAAAGATTTGCAAATTGCATTGAAGAGAAAGTAAAACTGGAAAATTTTGTGTGGAAAGTGCAAGTCTCATCTTCATTATTTTGCATTGGAAGAGGTAGGGGCAATGTAGGAAACAGAGGAGACTAAACACCAAATTATCAGACGAGTAGATTTCATGATGCAAATATTTAAAATCTACTGAAATTAGATTAAATTTCAAATTAAACAAAAAATAGGTTCCTATAAAAATTGTTTATTTCAAGATATTAAACCAACTAAAGCACTATTATACTATTTGCAGTTGATTTTTAGTTAAATCCTCTCTTCCAAAAATATTTTTTCAGACTAAAAGCTCTGATTTTTCCTTATTGTTAATTCGCCTCCTGTTTAGTGTAAAAGGTGATGGTTTCTTCAATCTACATAGACATTTAATATTATTTTTCTCATCCAAACCTTTTCACTTCAGAATCACCTCAGAAATTTTTTCACATCATGAAGTAATCTAACACACAGGTGAATCAAGGCTGGTTTTTTTTTTCATTATTTGCTTTTACTGAATTTAGGATAAATGTTTGCATAGGAGGAGTAAGATCCATTTACAGAGCACAGATTGTCCATGGATTCTCTAGAAATACTGGTCGGTTTTCAGTAGCTGTCTGAACTATAGCATTGAAAGAGGATAATGGGATGTATGGTTTGCAAGGGAAAGCTTGAGTTATCTTCTATAGTATTCTAGCTTCTTGCCTGAAGTTTTGGGTGGGTGGTTTGTACTTTGAAGCATGCATTATCCACTCTTTAATAATGTGTTGTGGTTTGGTTTTGGTTTGGTTTTTTTTTTTTCAGAATCTATTGCTCTGCTATCTCTTGCTGTTATTTAATGTATCCAGTTACCAATACATGTCTTTCATGTGTCTTTTATAAAGTATAACAACAGCAAGTGTTACTTATGTCTCCTGCAGCCTCCTATATACAGAGTTTACGGAGAAAAAAAAAAAAAAAAAGAACATAAATTTATATTAATGACTAGGAGAGCAAGAAGCCCATATGCTTTAAAATTTGTACATATGTTCCTTGGCTATTTGCTCTCCCCAGTGCAAGTGCTTCTAGTAAAGTTGAATTTGTCATTTTTTAAATTTCTTACTGACAGTTGGCAAGAGTGTTGTTCCTCCTGTCTGAAGACTGCCAACCTACCTACTCAGGGAGAAGTAAGGACTTCTCTCAGCACTCGAAGAGATGGTACTGAATTCCCTTTACCACATGCTTAAGATATATAGAGAAATATATTATTTCTTCTCCAAATTAATTAATTAATTCCCTCTTTCTGCCTGGAGTATAGTCTTTGTGCAGTAGGCAATTAATGATGTTTATTGAATAGGATGAACTCTGAAGGCTGTCTTTTCAATGTATATCCATATACGCTTTACAAAAATCTTCCTTTCTCTACCACCTTCCTGTATAAGAGCCTGGTTACCAGGACAAGCATTACACAAACCCCTGAAGAATGATCACCAAACTAATTTCTGCATTTAATGATGATCAACTTAAAATTCTTTGCCCCTCCTTTGAGTTATTTCTTGGAAGTGTTATTAAAACATCTTATATGAATTCATCTGCCACAGAGACAAATTGGAAAATGGTGATCTGGCAGCCAGGATCTAAGGCAAACAGGGAATACTAATAAGATGGTCCTTTGAATGCACATGGATGAAAAAACAGAAGAACAATATAATTTTCACCAGTGCTTCATCTAGCCAAGAATCTGCTTGCTCAGTGATTATGACCATGATTGTTGAACACATGGATATATCAAAGACAGCTATTGTTTAGTCATTTTGGGGACCATGATTATCCACCTGTCATTAATTGCACCCATAGTAATAAAACAGCTTTCTCTGCTACCTGTAGGCCAAGCCATATCCTAACTTAGCCTCTGAAACTGGGGATATGGAGGAACAGATAGATGAAAACTGCCTATTAACTATTAACTCTCAACTCAGCTAAGGAGCCTTTCGAGTAATTTACTAGAATGGATAACTGAATATATCACCTGTGCTTGGACATGATTTAATTTCCCACTATTTCCTACTATGTAAATACTTACAAATATATACCTTCACATAGCTATGTATGCATGCATATATGCACATACAGTACAAGAACTACATAAGAATGGTCTTTAACAGACTTGTAAAACAGCCTCCAGCTCCATGTCATGGAATCTTCACTGGCTATATTAAAGGCAGTGTGGATATGCTGATACATGCTGCAATCACACATCTTACAGTGTAGACATACAATAATAATGAGTGTCAGTTAAGCTCTTGGTTCAGCTCTAATCATTTTGCACTGCTCTGCAGTACAATGAATGCATTTCATCTGCAAGTGGAGAGTGCTCCCAGCAGAGGGAAATTCTCTACTTGTATAAAGCCAGCACAACTGATTCCCACAAATACCTTGTCAACCCTGTGGGATGGGCATACACTGGATGAATAACAGAGCAGAAAGAGAGTCTTTCACTGGTCTCATAAAAATGCTGTAAGTTAGAAGAGCCCTCAAGCTATTTCAAATGAGATCATGCTACTACTGGCTTTCCTGTTCCTTTCTGAGTACAGGGATATAACCATGTTTAATTGTACAGTTTGTGAGAATGAAGCAAAACAAAGCAAACTCTTGTGTACTAACTGTTTATCTGTGGCGTGCTGAACAGAAGTGGAAGGTGGATACATGGAAAAAAGTAGCACAAAATATTTGTTCGTGCATAAAAGTATCTTAGCCACTATAGATCTCCCTTTTATTTTTGATGCAGAAATAAAGGGAGTAAGGTAAGGGAGAAGATGTTGAGAAGACTGAAGGTGCCCTGACTCATTCAAGACAGCCTTTTGCTGCCTTTGTGGTTCAGACATAGTTTTTCTCAAACATTCAAAAGAGTTGTTCTATGAAAAAAACCAAAACAAACAAACAACTCGGATCTTCCATGCATTGCTATGCTATAGTCTCTCACAAGTAGTAGTTTTACTACTTCGCCTCTATTACTCAAAAGTTCATTAGCCCTTCCAATGTTTCTTCTGCCTTGTCTGTATTTTTAACCTTCATCTCTTCCATTTACACTGTCCTACTGTTCCAGTTTCCTCTAACTACTGACAATGGAGACAGCTTCTGAGTTGTATACAGGCTGACTAGCCAGGCAGGATTGATGGAATGGTTGGCTAACAGAAGGCCAACCAAACAAATTGACGTTGAACTATTCTTGAAGATTTCCTAACAGTGAGCCATGAATTTGGGCCTTTCTACTTGGCCATGCTTCTGATTTTGCTGAATGTGTGGGAATTTTATTATACTTGAGGACTCAACCACTGTGACAAATGTTGAAACTGGATAATGAATTCAAAAGAAAATTTCATTTCTTTAAGAAGCCACTCTCAACATGGATTTGCATTTTGTACATTACACAGGACAGCAAGATAGACTTTACAATAAAACAGCAGATTAATTGTCTGTTTTGTCTAATATCCAATGCCAGTGTTACTTGCTTCAGATGATGTTGCAAGAAATAGTGTAGTGAACAATTAGGGACTAACCTCTCCATAACAGAAGTTTCTTAATTCCCATCAATTGTTGATTAGCTTATGCTCTGAAGCATGAAGATTTATATCCCTTATGATTTTTTGTTTAATCTAATATAATTGCAGATGTTCTTGTTATCCATATAGATGCTTATCCTGTTTTGTTTTGTTTTGTTTTTCTCTTGATCCTACTGTGTTCTTGGCCTCGGTGGTATCCCATGGTAATAAATATTTTGGAAATATAATTTCGATCCCCAGCATTGTTCCTTATTCTACAGTATAATTACAGGGAAATACATAGAAAAACGGACAGTTGTGTAGATGGAAATACACACTTTGTATATAGGCACTGTTTTCTAAGCAGAACTGTGAATTCATTCGATATCCAGATATCAAAATACAAGACTGTTCTTTTTTCTACAGAGGATAGGATTCATTCTGAACCTGAACTCAGATTCCTCACCTCAGACTCTGTTTTATAGAGAAAAATATACTTTCAGGGTCAATATATCTGATCTATGGTAGCTATCCATAATAAGAAGATGAGAAATACACCTTGAAAGCACCACTTTCCCTCTATTCACTATGATACTTGTTTTGACAACTATCTCAGGTATAGAAGTCTACAGAATCACAGAATCATAGAATGTCAGGGATTGGAAGGGACCTCTAGATATCATCTAGTCCAACCTTCCTGCCAGAGCAGGATTACCTAGGGCAGGCTACACAGGAACGTGTCCAGGCGGGTTCTACAAGTCTCCAGAGAAGGAACCTCCACAACTTCTCTGGGCAGCCTGTTTCAGGCTCCGTCACTCTCACGGTACAGAAATTTCTCCTCATGTTGAGGTGGAACCTCCTATATTCTAGCCATTATTTCTTGTCCTAGAACAGGGCACCACAGAAAAGAGATTGGCTCTTTCCACTTGACATCTACCCCTTAGATATTTATAGACATTAATAAGATTCGGCCTTCTCTTCTCCAGACTAAACAGTCCCAGTTCTCTCCACCTTTCCTCACAAGAGATAATATCACATGTGTTTTTACTTAACACTTCTCCTCATAAATGGTTAAACTCTCAAAATTCAGTGCAGGGGCTTGGATACTTCCAGACAGTCATTTTGCCTAATAAAGTCTGGCTCTGCAGGAACCTGTCTCCACTGACTACCTGCAGAGCATAACACAAATTGATTCCTAACTTCATGAAAGTCATCACAGAGATTTTTTACCTTGTCCAGTCATGCCAGCTTTCCCTATTCTGTATTTCTCAATTTATATTTTACATATACATATGTGCATTTCTTGTGGTAAATGTAAAGTGAGTATTTTTCTCAAATGCTTACTTAGGCGTGATGATTCGTGGAGTCAAGATGTCTTAGAGATGCTCTGCCTCTGATTCTGGGAAGAGAAGGAGTATACTCCCACTGTAAATTTGTGCGAGGAACTGAAGGAAAAGCAAAGACCAAAAAAAAAACCCCAAACCATAAAAGTTAGAGATAGAACTCCTAGCATCAACAGGAAACTTGGTGGAAAAATTATATGGTCGAAGACTGATGACAGTGTCAGTAACTTCCTGAGCATTCTTCCTTCACCTAGAAAAAGTGAAATGAAGATGACAATGCAGCAGCATCTCTGCCTTTGAAATTCCAGTAAAAAAAGACTTTAAGACCCAAAGATTTGTGAACCTCCTGTCACCACAAGTGCCTCATTTCCATTTGAGAGTCTCACCTTATGCTTTTTT
>VWZK01021120.1:0-63549 GCA_013396935.1 Baryphthengus martii | reverse complement strand
TTTTTTTTTTTTTTTGTGGTCTGAGGCACATACTCCACTTTAATTCCTTAAGAGTGTGAGAGTGTAACCTCATGCATATCTATGTGCTTGAGCAGTTTTCAAGTTTACAAGGAAAGGATGCCAGAAAGAATGCTTTCCTAGTTTGAATAATAGTGAAAGAAAGACCCCTAAACTCATTCATTAAGCATTGAGATTTGTAAGAGAAATAGTAAAAAAAATAAGTCATAAAAATCTAAGCTCAGAAAGCAAACCAAACATACACAGACACACAAAAAAGGCAAATCAGAAGAAAAAAAGTTCATATATTTCTACATGCTTAATGATGTCAGTTCACTAAGGGGTCATACAATGGCTAAGGACCAAGAAGGAAGAGGTGGGAGATAATCTTCCTGTGCTGAGGGCTGGTAGACCACCTTAGCTGCTCCACCTGAGAGCTCCCAGGTTGCCACAGAGGCTCACATTTTGGTCCTTAACTTCCCATGGATTTCAACAGTAAAGTAGAGATCCAAAGGAGGATCAGATGAGTAAATAGTTTAGTGGATCTTGTCCATACATATTAACATGACCTCTGTGATTAGACTCCAAAAAAATCTGAGATCAACAGTTGTGACTTGGTATCAGAAGCTGTCAGCCTGCCATTTACCAGGCTGCTCCACTAATATCTATCCTGTAGGATCTCAGAAGGGCAGGCGAGAGGATTACAGAGCCCTGGAAGTGACCTGATCTACTGGGGGCTGATGGAGTCCATCTGTCAGAGAAGACAAAGATCATCTTCGGTCGTAGTCTTGCCAAGCTGGTGAATAGGCCTTTAAACTAAAGTTACTGGAGGAGGGAAACCTCAGTCCATCCCACTCCTATCAGTTTGATGTCAGTATCAGCAATAGATACCCATAGTCTGGAGAGAGATCACAAGTCAGCAGGAGAGTAACTTAGCTCCATCGGGGTCCCAACTTAAACACCTCTATGAAAATGCACTTTCCATGGAGAATAAACAAGAGTTACAGACGTGCAAACCTGCAGGACTGTGATCACATTGGCATCATGGAGTCATAGTGGGATGCCTCCCATGACTGAAATACGGGAGAGGAAAGATACAGGGGACTGTGTGTCACCCTCTATGTCAGTGCCCAGCTGGAGTGCATAGAGCTCCACCTGGGGATGGATGAGGAGCCAAGCAAGAGCTTATCAGTTAGGATTAAAAGGATGGTAGGTACAAGTGACATTATAGTGGGGGTCTGCTACAGGTCATCTGATCAGCAAGACCAGGTGAATGAAAACCTCTATAGACAGATAGGAGCATCCTCACCTTCACAAGCTCTGGTCCTAAAGGGAGATTTCAACCACCCTATCAGAGAGACAATACATCTAGGTGCAAGCAATCCAGGAGGTTCTTGGACTGTGTTGATAATAACTTCCTTCTGTAATTATCCACTGTTGGAGAAGAGCAGGTTCAAGACCACGTAAGGAACCTGAGGATGTCAAGTCCATAGCTCCTGATGAAAAAAATCCATGGGTCCTGAGGGAACTGACAGATGAAGTTGCTAAGTCTCTATCTATCATATTTAAGAAGTTATGGCAGTTCAGTGAAGTTCCCACCTACTGGAAAAGGAGAAACAGAACCCCCATTTTTAAAAAGGAGAAAAAAGACGACCTGGGGAACTACAGGCTAGTCAGTCTCATCCCTGTGCCTGGCAAGATCATGGAGCAGGCATGTGGAGAATCAGGATGATTGGTGACAGTCGACATGGCTTCACTAAGGGCAAATCATGCCTGACAGATTTGATGGCCTTCTACAATGAGGTTACAGCATTAGTGTATAAAGAAGAGCAACTGACATCATTTACATGGACTTCTGCAAAGCATTTGACACTGTCCCACAAGACAACCTTGTTTCTAAATTGGAGACATGTATTTGACCACATGGTGTATAAGGAATTGGCTGAAACGTAGCACTCAAAGAATGTCAACAGCTCGATGTCCAGATGGAAATCAATGGTAAGTGGAATTCCTCAGCTGCTGATATTGAGACTGACGATGTTTAACATCTTTGTTGGCAACAATGACAGTGGGACTGAGTGCACCTTCAGCAAGTTTGCTGATAACACCAAGATGTGTGGTGCCGTCAACACATTGGAGGGAAAGCATGCCATCCAGAGGGACCTGGAAAGGCTTGAGAGGTAGGCCTGTGCAAACCTCATGAAGTTCAACAAGGTCACGTGAAAGGTTAGGCACATGGGTCAGAGTAAACTTAAGCACAAATGCAGACTGGCAAATAAANTATATCCTCCCCTAGGAGGAAAAGGGGAGGGAGAGAGGGGGCCCACAGGAATTCTGCTCTGTAGGGTTTTGCCCTGAACCTTAAACAGAGACAGACAGCTCCAGTGTCCTTCCACTACTTAAAGGGGGCCTACAGGAAGTATGGTGAGGGACTCTTACCAGGGAGTGTAGTCATGGGACAAGGGGTAATGTTTTAAAACTGAAATAGGGTCGATTTAGATTAGATGTAGGTTCTTCACTGTGGTGACAGGGAGACAATGGAAAAAGTTGCCCGGACTGGTTGTGAATGCTTCATCCCTGGAAGTGTTCAAGGCCAGGCTCGATGGGACTTCGAGCAACCTGATCTAGTGGGAGGTGTCCATGCCTGTGGCAGGGGTTTGGAACTAAATGGTCTTTCAGGTCCCTTCCAACCCAAACCATACTACAATTCTATGATTCTGTTTATTCAAGTTTAGTTTTGCATTTGCAATCTCATCATTTTAGCTCATATATAAATACATATATTTTAGCTCATATATATATACTATATATAAATATATAGTGTAATATCATTTGGTTGGATTGATCCTGACTTATTCTGCTGTCACTGAGTAATAAAGAACCAGGATTACAAGAAATGTACAAGGACATTAACTGGTGAACCTGGAAGCCTGAGTGGCTATTCTTAAGTGATGCTGGGTCTCAGAATGCATAGCTATGATAGGTGAGAACTGTGACCACAGCTTTATTCATTTCATTTGTGTCTCTCAAAATGTGAGCCAAAATGGCTGATGACTGTTATAAATAGCAAGTTTCAAAACGTAGCTTGTTTTTTATCCCATACAACAAAACCCGTGCTTTCGTGCTTGGCTTCAGTAGGAGTGACTCAATAATGGTAGATTTTTGTTTAAATGGATTTGCTGATAGATTGCTTGGATTAAGTATGTTTTGTCCTATTTTCAGTTGGAGAAAATAGCTGTTATTTTGCAGTAACATTTGATAAAGGCTTTCTGCAAAATAGTCAATGATGTTATATTGTGTCTCTGTTACAACATTAGTAATGGAAAACGACAACCTGAAAAATAAGGTGAAATCAAATTGGTTTTATTTACAGAAATAATTTTGATTTCCCAGAAAGTAATAAGCTCATCACTATATGTTACTTTGCTTTTACTTCTGAAACTGCAACATAATAACATTGTCTATGTTTGCTTAATTCTGTTTGACAGTAGCAAAATAAATTTACTATTGTTTATTAGAGATTTTCAGAGAAGTCAGCTAACTTGTCTTTGATTTGAATTTCAAATACAACCTTTTTAAAAAACATAGCCAGAGATATTAATCTAAAATATTGATAAGAAATTTACATTTGAGAGTATCTAATTATAGTCACTGTTCTCATGCTAATCGTCACTTGCTGTTTGCTTTTTGGAAATTACAGTTTTTATTAGAATTAAAATCACAAAGAGCTGATACTCTCAGGTGTATTTTAGCATATGTCAATTTTGAGTATGAAAGAATAAACGTGTAGAGATATTTGAAGCAAAACAAAACAAAGTAAAAACAGTATCTTTATTTTAGAAACACCTTTCGTTGTTCACAGATGGAACAGCTTCTTGATCACAGAGCTTGTAGGCTCTTGAATTTGAGCAATTATAGTTAACTTTTAAATTATACCTAATTCAAGAAATGATCATGATTTCGTACATCTGGAAGCTTTATTGCAAAAACATATGAAAAAGGTTCTTTGACAATCACTCAAATAAAATTTTGGTTCATGAAGAAGAGATGGAGGAAGAAAGAGAAATTCAGACTATTATATTACCATATAAGGAAGATCATATTTTTATCTTAACTACATGGTGGGTAGTTGTAGAGAAGGCAGAAATAGACTTTTTAAAGAAGTGCATTGTTGTAGGATGAAAAGCAACAACACAAGTTTCTGCAAGGAAAATTCTCTTATATATTAGGAACACTTTTTTTTTTACTTTTTTTTACTTTTTTTTTCCCCTAACTTAGAGGTTCAAAAGAGGAAAGGATTTCCCAGGGAGGCTGTGGAATATCCATCCATGCTTAATTAAGGGTCAGAGGGCCCTGATTTAACTTTGAATTTGGATTTAACTTTCAGGTTGGTCCTGCTTTGAAGAGCGAGTTGGATCACATGACCCCTGACATCTCTTCCCATCTAAATTATTCTGTGTTTATGGTTTCAAATAAATGTAATCGGAAAATCAAAATAACAAAATGGAAGAGAACTAAGTATTAAAAATTAGAGTTCAAATAAGTGGTATGAGATGTGCAATTTAACACAATGTAAAAAGGGGCTGTCTTTTGTTGAGTCATGGCCTCATTCTTGATTTATTGCAGTATTGTATTTTCAAGTGTAGAGTTTGCAGTTATCATGGAAGATTTCTGAAGTTTAGCAATGCAAAACATGTATGTTTGGTAAGAAGATAGAGATAAATTTACTCCAGAATTCCTCTCTCCCTGTGCAGTGCTAAAATCCATGACCCCTCAACCTTTCCTTGTCAAGACTACAGTAATAATTTACTAAGTTCTGTAAAAAAAAAGATTCCAGATCTGAAACAGTTCTACAGAGAAGAGCTTCCACAACCTCTGTATGTTGCTGCAACATCTGTTTATAAGGATAGTGAGCATGGACACTGAGTATGTGGGAAAATAGATTTAGGGCAGCATTGTCTGAATCAGGATTAGATGGTCATGTATGTTAGATTAAATATATATACAAACATTTTGACAAATTCAAATCATACTGCTTATATTTGTCTAATAAACCTGGAATTGATTTGTTTATGATGAATATAGGTTGAGTAAATACATTGCTTAGTGATAAGAATAATTTTCCTTTTCAAAAACTGCAGACAGACAATGATTGCTGATACCTTCATCCAATCCATCAGAAGAATATCTGGTTATCAAAAGGAAATAATCATGACTGAACTTGATTGAAGTAACTTTATTTATGATGCTTTTAGCTTGAATCATAAATTTAGCATGAGTGGACAAAGCAATCCAAGTAAATGAAAGAATTAGATGTATTACATTCACTTCAGCTTACATCTAAAACTACCGTATATTTTATTCAACATCTCAGATGTTATGATGCATCTATTCAGAGCCATGATGTGAATTTCTTTTATCATGCAAGCTAATGATCATTTTCACAAATGTCTTTGCATAATTTCCTTCGTTCTTTGTAGTCGGGTTCTGGGATTTCTTAGGAGGAAAAAGAGCTTGACATCCTGTTCTCTTTGAATGACAATGTGAGATGGATGGCTAAATATCAATTGAATATACATTATTGTGTATATATATCAGGGATTGTGTTGAGAAGCCTATTTAATGAACTGTGTATGTTGGATAACTTTTGAAGCATTTTAAGAAATGCCTTTTGTTCACAGATGGAACAGCTTCTTGATCACAGAGATTGTAGGCTCTTGAATTTGAACAATTATAGCTAACTTTTAAATTCTACCTAATTCAAGAAATGATCACGGGTTTATTGATTTTGGGATACTAATAAATCAGTTTCCTCATAAATTTTGTAGAATATTCTCACTACTTTTACTGAAATATATTTAGTGAATCATCAATTATTTCCTTAGACTTTTTGAGATAATATAAATTCTAATGTTTTAGTGAATGGCTGTGAGACTATCAGGTTGTCATCTCCTAGGATTTTTCTAAGACAAGAGTGTGGTCAAAAGACACATCCAGCTGTTTACAGCAATAAGACAGAAAAACTATTTATGTTTTCACACCTCAACAAAAAGGTGGTTGCATACTGGTACCTTTCCAGATCTTTCTTGAACTCCATGTTTGATAGCTACTTGGCTTTTACAAAAGCTCCTGATCTGAGCATCAAGTCTGCTTGTTCTCACAAGAATTGCACAATGTATGTGGGAAGTGCTTCTCAGAGAAATTTGGTAATGAAGTAATACCCCATCACAAGAAAATTTTTTACAATATTAGTTAACAGGAAAAATATGGAAAATATTGATTTTGCCCATTCAAGAGATAAGAAAATTGCTGGATGAAGTGGTAATCAGCACTGCCACCCTTAAGTGCTCAGCTCCAGGGGAGGAACTCTTCAGGCTGATGTACATTCCTTAGGGCCTCTCTATGCATAGACAGGGGTTTATTTGGTGTCTCTACTGAGATTAGCACCCTCCACCATGCTGAACAGTAAGAAACGCATTACATTAAGAGTTGTAAAAAAGATCAAAGGACACCTGAAACCCTGGCTCTTGCCTTTGGGAGGACTGAGTTGGGTACTCATAAAACTAGAAAATGAAAATGATGTGGACAACAGGTCTCAGCTTCCTTGTAAGGAAGATGTGGTAGCAGTGGCTTTTTCCTTTTAAACATCAGTTCAGATTAGGTTCTCATCCTGGAAGGTTTTGAACCTACATGATGAATAAACCCATTAATCACCTGGCTGTGGGGTATTATAGGAGAAAGCATTTTCATTCCTCCCATTAACTGGCCCCACTGCACAGACAGGAATGCAAATCGTGAGGTCACAGAGCGAGCAAAAAGTATATGCCCAATCTGTTGTTAATTCATTCAACTGAGGGTGAAGAGTCTTAGGCTGTTTATACATTTAATACCAGCAAAACACTCATAAAACCTGCAAAAAATAGGACAAGTCCCCCACTCCTGCAAAAACTTTTTCAGAAATGACCGAAAAACAGATAAAGGACTTATTAGAGACTCTGCCTAGTGGATCAGAATAAGCAAATCTGCTTCTGGTTAGCTATTAAACTGCAAGATCAGTGGAGGACTATAGTTCAGTAATTATTTCTTCTTTTTGAATCTGTATTCCGTTAGCTGATCAATGCATTAAGCAAAAGTAACAGATTTGCAAAGAACAACAGATGCATATCAAGAGTTTGTAATGTAATCTACAAAATTCACTCACACCAGGATATGATTTATAAGGAGTCTATTGATTGGGGAGTAAATGATATTTTATATTTAATAGAATATCTTTCAATAATGCTGGAACTCCAACTACTGGGTTTTGAAGGAGCCTTTTTTTATTCAATACCAAATCTGTATCTTTCCCAGTTCCTGTGATTCTGGTGTATCTTGCATACTACCCAATAAACCTATCAGAGTTGGTTTTTTTTTTTTGAAGCTGTGACATTGTCCATTTTGATTGTAGTCTGAGGCAAATAGAGTTGCTGGTGAGGACTTTTTAATTTTTTGAAAACTGCTGCTTTGGGAATAGAACCTTCACTGCTTTTAACCACTACAGATACAAAGATCAAAGGCAAAGAAGGCAATTAGCCAATTAGCGCTATGTAAGGACTTGGTCTAAAGCCTGTCCTTTTCACATAGCCCATCCTGCAGGAACACAGGACACACCACGTCTTACTTGAAACTAGAAAGCCATTTCAGAAAGATGTTGTGTAAAAAAGCACTGAGAATTGGTCTTGGAGCTCACTAATGAATTCTTCCTTCAGTATGCTGACCCATTTCGTATGTTTCTTATGATTCTTTTTTTTTTACTTTCCAAATAAGGCAATATTCTTCTCCTTACATAGTCCAAGGTTAACAGTATTCCTTATAGTCTCATAATGTTTTGCTGATTGGTTATACACCAATCAATTTTTTTTTTTTTCCACAGAAAAACCTTCAATTAACCCCCCAGTGATTGGGAGGTGGAATTTCCAGATTAACGTTGGAGAATTCCACCTCCTATCACCAGGGGTTTAATTGAAAACTTTTCTGAGAAAAATTAATTGGTGCAAAAACATCAGTAAAATAACCTAAAATGCAGGGGACATTGTTAATTTCAGCCAATTTAAAGGAAAGACAAATCAAAACCAAATCCAAGAGATTAATAAATAGGAACACTGAACAAAAAATAAACAAAATTATTAAAACAAAGCCGAGATTAAAAGGAAATTTGTGAATTGGCCCTGCAAAGTCACAAAATGTAGGAAAACTTACCTTTAATTTAAATTACAATGCGCAAAAAACAAGCAAGAAAAATTAGCTTCTTTTAGAAACTGTTTCACAATCAGGTGATTTACTCCAGATTCAGAAACATAAATCACATTTTAATAATCTCTCTCTCAGTATGAAGTCTCTATACAATCTGATATGTAGATTTTTTTTTAAGTAGGTGCTTTCTTTGCATAACAAGAAGCTGCAGTAAATTAAATGGAGCCCAGGAAATCTTATAATGCAGCTGGATAATGAAAGAAAAGGTGCAATTTGAATCTACTATTGCAAATATATATATATATTTGCTAATAATGAGAAACATCCAGTGTTAATGGATGTATCTGTGTGCAATAAACCTGTCTGAATATGGTATCTTTAATACTGCTTAGATACATTTTTTTTTTGCATTAAGCATAATAGACTTTGACCTGCAAATTATGAAAAAGATTAAGATATGCATCAGCAGAGAGATTTATGTCTAGTGTTGACAAATTATTCATTAAAGTTTTATGTAACAGGCCCAGAGAGAGTATTAAAAAAGATTATTATGGCAGTCCTTATAAATGTATTCATTTTGACTAAGAAGAGGTCATGATAAAGTTTAGGGCTGTTTACTTATAAAGCTTGTTTAATTAGGAAAAAACAGAAATAAATGTTCTCCATTTGCCATCTTTCACAGATTTTATCTTTATTACTTCTCTCTCCCAATATTGTGAAAGATCAACATCAATTAAAGTAAATCTATTACATGCATTTTGACAAATCATTTGCTTAATGATTTCTGAATTTGAGAAAGATAAAGTTTCCTTCTGAAATTAACAGCACTTTTTTCCTTGTGAAAATCCTGTTTTGAGCAGAAAGAGCTTTGTAACTGGAGTGATCATTAGTAAATAAACAAGGTAATTATCTCTGAAAAGAGTTACTTTCAGTGAAAAACAGCTGTGTATTCCTATTATAAAACACAGCACTTTATGTTATATTCTGCTATACATTATACTTTTCTGCTGTCAGGTAAAAATTCAACCAGTTGCTATTTGATTACATTAGAAACATTTGAATTGATTTTTATTACCTAATTGTGTACATCTATAAAGAAGATGTATGACCACTCTTCTTGGAAGAACTGAACAACTCCACTCTCACTTTTGATGGAACATGTAACACAGGCAAGTAAAGGCACATTCACAAAGGAAAACAACAACTTTACTGCATTTAGGGGAAAGAAGGACAATATTATTTTTTTAAAAAGTTTCTTCTCAACTAGTATGTCACCTTCTAAGGGTCCAGAGGAACAGAAGCTTTTCTAATAATCGTTGAATACTTTAAAATTTTCTGCAAATATAGTATTTGCTGTAACTTAATTATTTGTAACAATTTATATAAATGTTTAGTGTGCAAAGGAATTGGAATTGTAAAAAATTAAATCTTGGATTTCCTTCTCTGAACACTGGTTGGTCGTCTTAACTGAGACTTCCAACCACTAGCAGTCTCCATGTTGATTAAAGCTCAGAACTAATTACAGAACCACAGAATGTTAGAGGCTGAAAGGGACCTTGAAAGACCATCAAGTCCAACCCCGCTGCTAGAGCAGGAACCTGGAGTAGGTCAACCAAGAACGCGTCCAGGCGAGTTTTGAATGTCTCCACAGAAGGAGACTCCACAACCTCCCTGGGCAGCCTGTTCCAGTGCTCTGTCACCCTCACTGTGAAAAAGTGCTTCCTTGTGTTTAAACAGAACCTCCTATGCTTCAGTTTGCACCCATTGCCCCTTGTCCTGTCATTGGATGTCACAGAGAAGAGCCTGGCTCCGTCCTCCTGACACTCACCCTTTACATATTTATAAATATTAATGAGGTCACCCCTGAGGCTCCTCTTCTCCAAGCTAAAGAGACCCAGCTCCCTCAGCCTCTCCTCATAAGGGAGATGCTCCGCTCCCTTCATAAGCTTAGTGGCTCTGCGCTGGACTCTCTCCAGTAGTTCCCTGTCCTTCTTGAACTGTAGTGCCCAGAAGTGGATCCAGTACTCCAGGTGGGGCCTCACCAGTGCAGAGTAGAGGGGGAGGAGAACCTCCCTCAACCTGCTGGCCACGCTCCTTCTAATGCATCCAAGGATGCATTAGAACTAGAGTGTACTTATAGCTGGTTTAATGCAGAAACTGGTGCAGTGTGATTTGGAGCGCACTGTTGTGAGTGGCCCCACAATCAATTGAATTATTTTAAATAAACAGTAAGATAAAAGTGTGACTATAGGTCTTACCTCTGTTCTTTGGTTGTTGGGGGTAGGGTCCATTTTGTGGTTTTTTAAATTGTTTTGTTTTGTTTTCTTGTGCTTTGTTTTTGTTTGTTTTGTTTGTTGTTTGTTTTCCTGAGTCTTTATATTACCTTTATGTGTTTATAGATTGAATCAGTGACTGCCATATGCTTCAGTGTGGAGTGTTGCACATGGGAAGACTAAGTGTCACCGTAGGTGTGGAAATGATGACATCTCCTTTTATTTTTATTTCTCTGGTAATAGTGAACAAAGGAAGAAATCAGGAAAAAAAACTACACAACACAAAACAAAACAACAACAACAAAAACCCACCACACATGCCTGTGTCACATGCCTGAAAGACAAATTTGCAAACTTAGCTTCCAGCTGTATAGGAGTACGCACTTTCTTGATGAATTCAATTGTAGGAGGAAAAAACCACTTTGTCCAAGTTCTTTCTTGATTCGTTCTTCCTTCCCTTTCCCCTTTCCCCTTTCCCCTTTCCCCTTTCCTGTTTTTCCTAGGAAAGTTACTGATTTAAAACTTAAAAGGCATAGAAGGAGACAATCTAATAAACAAGAAATGTCTGTCCTTTATATGATTCTAGAAGTCGCCTTGGGAAACTCAGATTACAGATTCCTCCATAATCTTTTTTCATCGCTCCTGCAGCTCTGCTTCAAAGCTGTGAGGAAAACAAAGATTTTTACAACGAGATTCCCTTATGCAAAACCTTCCATAGGAAAGAAAGCATTTATTCATTATCTCTCTGGATAGCTGTTTGTGTGCTTGGATAATTAACATATTGTCCTGCTCCTGAAGTTCTATAGGAATGATACACAGGAGGGATCATGCACTTTCTCATTAAGGCTGACTCATTTACAGCAGCTATGCGCTTAGCATGGTGACAAAGATGACTCTAAACTGGTCAAAATTAGGCATCCCAGGTCTCATCCTGCAGCTATCTGAAAGCGTGAATGGATGTATGGGGAAAATAGCATAACTGAGCCCAGTTATTTTCTCCAGCTTTATTATGCTGGAGAAGCTGAACAGTCAGAGACACCCAGTAAGGAGGGGGGAAACTCATATCCTGATATAAACCTAAGATCCACTGAAATAAATTTATGCACTTCTATGTTAGAATATATGGCCTGGAAAGTCATATACAAGTCATATAGTTAACATCCTAGCATTCTTCCCATGATAACATTCAAAAATGTTCCAGTTGTCCCAAAGACTATTCTAGCACCGAGTGTATTTACTTTTGCATGATATCTGTCATGCAGTCTAATTCTCACTATCAGAAATGCTATCTATTTTTTGTACCTACACTCTTATTTCTGCTTTTTATTCCATCATTTCTTGCATTTTAAACTACTCTTTTGGCCTTCCTTCCTATTATCATATATAATCCTTCTCATATTTTTTGTTCTAAATCAATTCATATAATCCCTTACTGTGTAATAGCATTTGTCATCAATAGAAATGAAATCCCCAACACATTGAAGGAAAGAGAATTTGCAGGTACTGGTTTCTAGCAGCAAGTTGTAATAGAAGCAGTGGGGAATCCTATTTGCATAAAAAGGCCCATATTTGATGCAAACTGATGAAACTTTCATGATGGGTATAAAATTTTCCTCTACCCTTGCACCATGGGCACAAAGCAGATAATACTCTACAACAGTGTTATAGAATTGTTTTTCATAAGCTTTTGCTTGAGATGTATAATAAAAGTAGGAGTGTCTTCTGAAAATTAGTGAAGCCAGTTCCAAGTCTTCCATCAGCACTGTAATATTAGAAATTAAGTAAAACGCTACGATTCCTTATAAAATTCCATCATTTGGAGAGAAAAAAGATTCGAGTGCTTCAGCAGGATTGTTTCAATTTGTATTTAATGAAATACAATAAACAAGAAATTATTTATAATAATTAGTGTTGAACCGGACAATCTAGGTCCGCAGGTCATTCATGGGTCCTGGCATTTTTGTAGTTTCTATGTGATTTACAAGAGGGGGCAGCTGAGAGGCCGGGGCATAAGATAGGTGGACATAGAGTGTGTGGAAGAGTCTGAAATCACTGAGTTTATCAATACACACTTCAACACTCTTCAGTCAGTCTGGAAGAGGTGATTTAAAAAAATCCAATTTCTCAGCTCCATGTCAGTAAAGCACTGAGATTTTCTGGCGCTGCTAATGATGTGATTCCTGTATCCCTGCATATGGCAAAGGAAGTCAGGTTTCCCCACTGAATGCATCAGCAGAAAAGCAAGCAGTTTCATTAAGCTCTAGCTGAATTTCACTGGGTGTTTTTCAAAAGCAATGTATTCCTAATAAGCATTTTGGTCTTGCTGAATCAGCTTCGTCTGGGAAGAAAAAACTCCTAAACAACTTTAATCTGTACCCAAATAGATATTTCACCTTGAAGATTTGTCAAGTTAATAGAGCCTACCCACTTAGAGGAAGAGAAAGGAGGCCTTTCTAATTGGTGCCTAACAGCTTACACTTAAGGGTCATTAAGACGCAATACAAGAGATAACAGTCTTAATGGCTCCAGGCCACTCTCATGGGGAGCACTCAAGGTAGCATGAACAAAAGGGAACAAGACTGAAAGACCCAAAGACACAGCAGGATCTGGACTGGCTAAGAGGAAGCAGATTGATTTAGTTCTGCCCCAGTAACTCAAGAGGAGAATTTATCTCATTTGACTTGTAGTGAAACATAGTATTATCTGCGAGTAAGTACAAGATGGATGGAGAGGTAGAATATAAAGAAAAAATCATCATTGTTTTAAAATACATGTTTTCCAATGTATGTTGCCAAATGCTGAACAGAATTGTTTTATTTTAGGGAAGAAACTCATCGATCCTGTCAGCTAAAGTTTCTGAATGGAATAAAACATTGTTACTCGAAACCCATTAGGTTTAAAAAGAAGAGCATGACCCTGTCTGAGGATTGCAGTTTTCATACTGTGACAAGAAAAGTCAAAGATGTTTCCTCCTGAACTCCCAGTCCTCATCTGCACACTGGACACTGAAGTTCAGCTCTGGAGCTGTCTCATGGCTAGAATATGAAATACAACAACTTCAGTAACTAAGGCACCTCAGATGCTCCGGCATCATGCCCCATTGGATAGCACAGTCATGCTCAGTGAAACCTGAGTTTTGCAGAGGTTCAACTAACCCTGTCCTGAGACTGGTTGCTTCTCATAACTCTTCACCGTAAATCCCCAAGACAGCTATCAAAAAGGGTGAGGCTGAAAGGTCAAACAATTAGCTTTCCTATTTGTGAAGAAATAGCTTTTCTAAGCTTATTAATGTAAAAATACAGGATGAGATCGTCAGTTGCTATAAATCAGTATAGCTCTGCTGATTTCAGTGGGGCTGTGCTGTGTTATACTAGCTGAGATTATACTATTTCTGATATTAAATAATAATAAAAAAGCCTTACATTGAAACAATCTTGTTACATTTTGTGAAGTATGTGCTAAAATGTCAGGTGCATGTTTTTCCAAGCAAATTTAATTCAACTTCCATACATCTTAATTTTACCTTCAGTGTTATTGATCTTCTATGGGATGCCTGCCTATTTCAGTTTATCTGATAGATGGTCTTCACTGAACAACTTTAAAATATTTTTGAGCTCAGAAAGGTTCAGCTAATCTGATTTCCTGTCTGATACAAGCCTTGGACTTTCATTCAGTATCTCCCATGATGACTTCTTGGGTTTGCTAAAGCCTGTCCACGACAAAGATATCCGGCAAAAGACTGGGCTTCAAAAACTGGGGGATAATCTTCCCCTGTTCCTTTCTTCTGATGTATGACCTACTTTGGTAAATATTTGTGCTTTTTTTGCTCTTTTGAATTTCTAGATGCCACATTCTGCTATTTTTTTCTTTTTTTTTTTTCCTTTTCTTCCCTGTATACTCAATTTTTCATGTCTCCTACCTATTTTATAAAGTGTATAAGGGCAGATTATTTCTTCATGGTCTTAAATAAGCATTATCAACAACTCGAGTCTTTGCTCATTAAAAGGATGTATGCACTGAGATTAACCTTTTTTTTTTAATGTGTCTCTGTTTTCATGAGAATATTTCCATAAATATTTACATTTTTATTAATAAGTGTCTGCAGAATCACCCCAGTGTTCAGATGCAAAAAAATAATTATGTAATCAAGAGTGATAGTCTTCGTGACCTAAAAACCACATCTTTAGCATGGCTTCATATGTTAAACCACCACGAAACACATTTCTTATACCTTAGGTAGCCAAGCAGAGAAAGAGACCTTGGAACTGTTCTCAAGGGAATGGATTAGATCAAACTATGGATCTTGTCCCTTCATTATGCATGTAGCTAGGTCCCAAAGCAAGATGCCAAAGCAGATCTTAGAAGTTTTTGCCATGTACTCATTTCTCCAAGCCAGTAATTAGACTGCCCAGGATTGCCTTTTGAGCACAGTTTCTCTATTTTTCACATAGTGATAGCCTGACATAGGGATTAATTGCACAATGCAATGCGTGTCACGGAGCTATAGAACACAGGTTGGCTTTGCCATTTTATTTGTCTTGGCTTTTCCTCATAGGGATGAGGAATTTCATTGTTATGAAATTCAGCCTCTTGAAACTCAACAAGGCCAAGTGCAAGGTACTGGACTCTTCTCCTCTACTCTGCTCTTGTCATACCCCACCTGGAGTACTGCATCTAGCTCAGGGACTCTCGGCAAAAGTAAGACGTACCTTTTCAAGTGGGTCCAGAGGAAGGCTATGAAAATGATCAGCGGGATGGAACATACCTCCTGTGAAGAAGGGCTGAGAGAGGTGGGGTTGTTCAACCTACAGAAGAGAAGGCTAGGGAAAGACCTTATTGCAGCCTGCTAACATATAAAAGTGACTTGTAAGAAAGATGTAGAGAGACTTTTTACCATGGCCTGAAGTGGCAGGATAAGGGACAACAGTTTTAAACTGAAAGAGGATAGATTTAGCTTGGTCATGAAGAAGAATTTTTTTATGATAAGGGTGGTGAGGCACTGGAACAGGTGGCCCAGGAAGCCCCATGATTGGAAGGTCAGGTTGGATGGGGATTTAAGCAACCTAATCTAGTGGAAGATGTCCCTATCCACAGGCATCAAGGTTGGACTATATGGTCTTTGAATGTTCCCTTCCAATCCAAATCATTCTATGATTCTATGATTCTATGATCTTTATTTGCAACATGGCGTACTTGAGTTATCGCTAACCTATTGTAATGACAGAAAAAAAAAATCATAAAACATATTTCACAATCAATTCTGACATTTTGTAGAGTGCAGCTAATACTAGCACTGCAGCACTGAGGGGCCTTGGTTCACAGCTGGATGCACTATAAAGCTTTCATCCCTTAGGAATGTACAAATTAAAAATGATATATAACATTTACCGTTCGTTACTATAGACTTAACCAGAGATGTTAATATGTTAACGATACTCCCCAAAGACCCATGTGATACTTCAACCAGCATTCTGCAGCTCTGATAAGAAGAGCATTTCTTAATGGCCACGGGTAATAGGCAGTTTTAATTATATACCCTTTAAAAGTATTTTGGGTTTTTTGAGATTAATCATGTGTAGGGGAGTGTTGTGATTATGGATCCATTCCATAATCAAGAGTTGTTTAAAAAAAGCATGTCTCGATCATTGAAATAGAACTTTGTGCTAAGATTACTCTTAAAGTTATCATTGTAATCTTGACATTACAACAAGGAAATCTAAGTAAGGATGTCATAGTAACTCAAAGCATAAACTTAAGGAAAGCTGATTTTCTTCACCTTCATAATAGTAAAACCAAATCATTTTTCAGAGTAACTCAGATGCCGAACTCCTTTATATTATTGTTTCATATATTTCAAGACTTGGACTTCACTTTTCACAGCATGCTTATGATTTCCATCACATAAGTCACAGAAATTGAAAGTGGATAAGATACACATGCAGTTCCTTACGACATTTCCAGCACACAGTTTTCATTATGATTCTTCATTTTAAATAAAAATTAACTACGCTTGGAGCTGTGCAATGATGTTGATACATTATGGATATAAAAACAGAACTAATTTTTCAAGCACTTATATCTATTTTGGATAGCATTAACTATGTTCAAAAAGACAGGATGATGACTGATACGAAACTGGTTCTTTTTTGTCATTTTTGCTGTGTGCCAGTGAAAGCAGCTGAGTGGATAATGATGTTGGAGGATGACCTTCCAAATGTGCACACTTTTCAATTTTTACTTTGTAGATGATGCACAATGTTTCTGTTTTCTTATTCTGTGTTTGGTTTTGTAAGTAGAAGAGTCACAAAATAAATGCTTTGTTTAAAAATATTCAAAGAGTTTAGCCTTAAAAATGAGAGAGGTTTAAAGGGAAAGCATCATACATTTGAATGAAAAATTATTATTATCACTGTCACCATTAGGAGGTGGTCATGGTTTAAGTCTAGCCAGGTATGCCGCACATAGCCACTCATTCACTCCCCTTGTGATGGGACGGGGGAAATAATCAGAAGGGTAAAAGTGGATTGAGATAAAGACAGTTTAATAAGTAAAGCTAAATCTACATGCATGAGCAAAGCAGAACAAAGAATTCTCTCTGGCACACTCTTAGAATGGTTTGAGTTGCAAGAGAACTTTCAAAGATCATCTAGCTTCACAAATACACACCTTACTGCCTGCTATGGGCAGAGCCACCTTCCAATAGAGTGGGTTGCTCAGAGTCTCATCCAGCCTGGCCTTGAACATTTCCAAGGAGGAGGCATCCACAACTTCTCTCTGTAACCTGTTCCAGTACTTCCCCACCCTCACAGTGAAGAACTTCTTCCTTACATCTAATCTAAATTTACACTCTTTCAGTTTAAAATCATTACCCCTCATCCTGTCACTACACTCTCTGATAAAGAATCCCTCCCCATCTTTCCTGCAGACCCCCTTTAAGTAGTGGAAGGACACTATAAAGTCTCCCCAGAGTTTTCTCTTCTCAAGGTTGAACAACCTGAACTCGTTAAGCATAGGCAGCAAGTCGAGGGAGGTGATTCGGCTCCTCTATTCCACTCTTGTGAGACCTCACCTGGAGTACTGTGTCCAGCTCTGGAGCTCCCAGTACAAGAAGAATGTGTATCTATTGGAGTAGATGCAGAGGAGGGCTGAGAAGATGATCTGAGGACTGGAACACCTCTCCTGTGAGGACAGGCTGAAAGAGTTGAGGTTGTTAAGTCTAGAGAAGAGAAAGTTTTAGGGAGACCTTATTGAGGCCTACCAGTACCTGAAGGGGGCCTACAAGAAGGATGGGGAGGGATGTTTTACAAAGGCTGGTAGTGATAGAATGAGGGGTAATGTTTTGAATCTGGAAGAGGGTAGAGGTAGACTGGAAATAAGAAGGAAATTCTTCACTCTGGGGTTGGTGAGATACTGAAACAGGTTGAGCAGAAAAGTTGTAGATACTGTATATGTTCCGGTCAGATGGGGTTTGAGCAACCTGGTCTAGTGGGAGGTGTCCCTGCTATGGGAGGGGTATTGGAACTAGGCGATCTTTAAGATCCCTTCCAACTCAAACAATGTCCTCATAGAGGAAGTGCTCCAGCCCCTGACCACCTTCATGACACTTCTCTGAACCCACTCAAGCAGGTCCATGTCTTTCATTCACTATTTCCCATTGACAGGAAGGTGTTCAGTCATCTCCAGGAAAACCAGGTTCCATCACACATGATGGCTACTTGTGCAGACAAATCCATAACTCTGAATGTCCCCTACTTCCTTCTTCTTCCCAACACTTTATGTGCTGATCATGACATCATATAGTATAGAAGATCCCTTTCGTCAGTTGGAGTCAGATGTTCCAGCTGTATCCCCTTCCAATTTCTTGTGCACTCCCCTCACTGAAGCGGTGGGGTGAGGAGCAGAAAAGGTCTTGGCTCTGTGTAAGCATTGCTCAGCAATAAAGAAAACATCTCTGCATTATCAACACTGTTTTCAGCACATATCCAAAACATACCCACATAGTAGCTGCTATGAAGAAAATTAATTCCATCTCAGACAGAACCAACACAGAGGCTGAAGTATTTTACAGCCCTTTAGGATGACACTATAAAGATACAAAACTCTAACAATCTGTGTTTTTTCTCTGAACTCAAATCTAGACATCCTGCTTTGGGGAATGTTGACAGTATTTGCTTAATTTTTCTTTTTCTAACTCACTTCAGTCTTTCTTTTCCTATCTCCTCTACCAATTTATATTATCATTAGCTCAATTCCTCTTTATTTATTTTTTTTTTTTTTTAACTAGAAACCTTCATTGGGACTTTTCATAGGAATAGGCACACTCCTTTGAAAGGTTTCTGGTATAAAGAACTACCATTTTACAAGAATGATAACTACAATAAATATCCAAGCAGGACAGGAAAACAGACATATTAAAGTCCAGAAAAGGACTTTGTCTTACTCACAGAACAGATATATTTTTCTTAACTAGTTGTGTAGACTTTCTTAAAATAAAATGAGACTTGCCTAAGGGAGAAGACGGATTTAATGCAAGATTCGTCTAAAGATTTTTCTTCCCCTAAAAATGCTGGTTTATATCCTCTGATTGTAAGGAGAGTGTAAAAGGCTAACTCAGAGATATCTCCTGTCCCAGAAGTCAAAGTCTCTTCATAAATAACCATGTAAATTCATGTTGTTATTGTGATGGCATGAAGAGTTCAAACTCTTACTTGAAATAGAAGGACTCAAGACTGCAAGATAGATAACAAAAGTATACATGTGTGCATACATAGTTTATAGGCATGTACATCGTTTATACATGTATTCACATATTCTTCACTTTCACATGTAGTCTGACTTCATATGTGGAATGACTTTGTTATAATACTAATTACGTCCCTGTAACAATTAGAAGTGATTTTTAATGCTTCAAATAAGCATGCAAAGCTAATAATACAAGTATGTTAAATGAAATGTCAAATCACTTCCAAAAAGCTCTTAAAATTGATAAATATGTATGAGATAAATTAGCCTGGTTGTCAAGTACTCCATGAAGAGATACAAAAGATTTATTTTATTTTTTTTTACCTGGGTTCTCTTACCACCTAAACACAAACAAAATTCATGGGTTAAATTGTGGCTCTGCAGCACAGTCCCCGGTAAAGGAGCCCTTTCTCCAAAGGGAGATCTGGAATGTCACAATCGTAGATGTCACCTACTGCAGCCCTTGCAGCTTTTCACTCCTGTGACCTATAAGCACCAACCAGCTGAAGGAGAGGTGCCAGTAAAAGATACAGATTGCCTATTACAGATGCCTGGCATAGGTGTTACTTTACTTGGTGACTAGATAAAACTACTTTGTAGATTAAGACACCTAGATACTATATGCAATCAGTGAAAAGTGTGAACCACTACTAGGACATCATCAGGAAATTGCTTACACAAAGTTTTTTGAAGTAGGAACCTGAGTGAACTCTAGTCGGTTTCAATCCAGACCTCCGGGAGAATGGGGATAATGGTATTTAAAAACTCTTGCTTGTAGGGTGTTGAAATGCTAATTTATAAAGTGTTCTGTGATCTTTGGTTAATTGCACCATTCAAGGTGTTACATGGCTCATTATTCTAATGAAAAATCTCACTCAGGTAGGAGAGGTGTTATTCTCTATAAAGAAGGGAAATTATATAGGAAACAATTTACTGCATAATGAGAACATATGCTTGGCTATGAGGTTGCATAAGACTGTGAGGAATCTTCAGCAGGAAAAAATATATCTGTTATAAGGTAAATCAGGGCTCGAAGACTGTAAACCATATGTTCAGTTCAAAGGTTAAAATGCTGGTGACAATTTTTATGGATTCAGCAAACCTGAGAACTTTTATGCTACAGATCTTTGACTGTTCAACATTTGAATGCTTAACATCTTTACCTTGAATCTAACACAAAAAGTTTGCTGAGCTTTGTCATGTTAATTTGTCATTTTCCCATAGAATTACCAGAGTCATTCTATTAGGAGGTAGAGAAACTGCCACAGACAATTTAAAGTAATGGTAAAAATTTGGAATGGTTAGACGCTATCTTTTTACTTCTATCTCTAAATTAAGATGTATACATAAAACCAGAACTTCTCAGTTAGACTTTCGACCATTATGTGGCAGGACAGGTGTCAAGTAAAACAGGACTTAGAGATCAGGTTTTTTTTGAGTAGTCAGGGTATGAGGATATGACAGAAAAATTATGAGTTACTACAAAATAATGACCTGCTGCCTGTCAACAGAGCCTGTGGTAGAGGATGTGCATCTCAATAAGAAATGTAGAGGAAAAGTTAAATGTAAATTAAATTAAAACCCAGTGCATTTCACTTCACCACTCGACCAGTTTAAGAGCATATGTGTAATCAGCTACTGCCACAATTCTGATGGACTGTGTATTTAAAGTGTTATAGAATCATTCTGGTTGGAAGAGACCTTCAAGATCATCAAGTTCAACCGTTAACCCACCATGGCCAGGTCACCCCTAAACCATGTGTCTAAGTGGAACATCTGTATGTCTTTTAAATACCTCCAGGCACAGTGACTCCACTACCTCCCTGGGCAGTCTGTTCCAATGCTTTACAACCCTTCCCGTAAAGAAAGTTTTCCTAATATCCAATCTAAACCTTCCCTGGCCATTTCCTCTTGTCCTATCACTTTTCACTTGGGAGAAAAGATTTACCCCTGCCTCGCTACAACCTCCTTTTGAGTTGTAGAGAGCAATAAGGTCTCCCCTGAGCTTCTTTTTTTTCAGGATACACAATCCTGGTTCCTTCAGCTGCTCCTCAGAAGGCTTGTGGTCTAGACCTTTACAAGATTCATTGCCCTTCTTTGAACACACTCCAGCACCTCAATGCCCTGAATCCAGTATTCGAGGTGCAGCCTCAACAATGCTGAGTACAGGGACACAATCACTTCCCTAGTCCTACTGGCCACACTATTCCTGATATAGGCTAGGATGCTCTTGGCCTTCTTGGCCACCTGGGCACATTCTGGCTCATATTCAGCTGGCTGTCAACCAGAATCCTCAGGTCCTTTTTCATGGGGCAGCTTTCCATTGCATGGGGTTGTTGTGTCCCAAGTGCAGGACCCAGTACTTGACCTTGTTTAACCTCATACCATTGGCCTTGGACCATCTATCCAAGCTGTCCACATCCCTACCTTCATACAGATCAACACACCCAACTAACCTGATGTCATCTCCAAACTTACTGAGGGTGCCCCCAATCCCCTCATCTAGATCATTGATAAAAATATTATTTGACCATAAATCCACATATTTATGAGCATTCATAAAATATGATGAGGATTAGAACTACATTTCGGCTGATCTTATGGGCTTTGCAGAAACGAAAGCCTCAGTACAAACAAAAAGCTGATTTTTTTTTTCCCATTCCTATTTGGAAGTTGTATAATAAACAGTGCTCTGTCCCTGCACTTTATATGGTCAGAAACCTGAGATATTCCAGACCCTGATTTCCGAGCATACCCTGAAACACCGCTTGGATTCCTGCCTCAACTTGGTGGTAAAATCACTTTGTTATGCAAGAGAAGTCTCTCCCTTTATATGTTCATACAAAAAGTCATTAGATGAGATTCTCTTTGTTGAAGTCCATATGGATTTTTTTTTTTTAATGCTTTATAATCGTTTTCATGCAATTTGTCCTATTAAGTAGATTTAAAAATTACAGCTTCTCTTCATGGACTGTCTACAGATTCTGTGCCACAAATCACACACAGATGTTTCTTGAAATCAGTAAACACGAGAGAATTTTTTTTCCATTTTTTTAACAGCATCAAGATTTCATCAGATGTTAAAGACATTGAAAACTATATTTGTAAAAGTGCTGTTCTTCAAAAAAGCTCTGAAAACCACAAACCAGTAAGCATTTTTAAGGAATAGAGTAAATCACCATTATTATTGGATTAAAGAAATCCATGCTCTTCACCGCTTTGGTGGCTCTTCACTGCTTTCTTTGCTTTCTCTAAGCATCTTTCCTGTATAAGATATAGTTGTCTTCAAAGCAGACTCACAGGTGCCACATGCCAGTGAATAATCACTTCCCTCAATCTGCTGGCTAATACAATTTAGTTTAGGGTTGACCACCACAGGGGTATGCTGCTCACTTCTTGCCCACCATGATAAACTCTGCGCTTTTTCAGAGCTTCTTCCTAGTTCCTCAGCTGCACTGGTGCATGGGGTTATTACATCCCAAGTGCAGGAGTCTATGCCCATGAGGAACTTCATAAGATGCCTGTCAACCCACTTATTCAACCTGTTGAGATGCCCTACCCTTCCCCCACCAACAGCTCTCCCACAACCTATTGTCACCCTTGAACTTTCGGAGGGTGGATTCCATCCTGCCATCCTGATCATTAAAGATTATATTAAACAATATCTGTTGCAGAATTGGTACCTCAGATATGCTGCTAAAAAAACCTTGCTGATTGAAATACGAACTGCTAATCATTATTCTGGTACATTTTATCTTATTTTTGTGTTTTATTTCTTATTAATGCAACCACAGACTCCTAGTTTATATAAAAATACTAATTTTATGATTAATATAGGTCAAATGATGATGAATCCAATTGCTATACGTTTGTACCTTTAGATATTTTGACATGCAAATTACCAAATTCTACATAAAAATCTCTGTGTACATTGTTTCTTAGCTGATGAGAAGAGAAAGCCAACGTAATGATATCAAGAAACACTGTTCTATGTTTCCCAGAAAAAAATAGGATGAATTTCTCTTAGAAATTTATCATATTATTTTATCAATATTTATCAAAATGGGTCCCAAATTCTTAGCCATTTGTTCCATCTGTAGCACTGCAAAAATCATATTAAGCATTTTCACCATCATGTAATCACAAATAAGCCACATATCTCCGTTTATTGCCAATTTAGCATGCCATGGTTGTGATATTATAATGTGCTCTGTGAATTATGGATTTTCTAATGATCTGAGAGTAGGATGGACTAGAGTTATAAAATTAAGTGAGCTGAGTGCATGATTTTTTTCCTCTCTTTTTACTGTTATAGGGATTCTTTTAATATGGGATTGGAATATCCCTCCAAAATGCTGTCTTGGTTTGAGTGAGAACAGAACTAATTCTGTTCAGTGATTTTACTTTTCATTTAAGTTCTTCTGACTGACTGCTTTCTGTGAAGTTAGCAACATGTTTTTGGAGGCAGCGTCTGCTTCTAGCAGTGATAACGCTCAATGTTTGGAGTTACTGCCAAGGGTTGGTGTGCAGACCAAGGCCACTGCTAGATCTTGTGCACCATGTTGAGGGGTGCAGAAAGTAAAAGGCCACACCTGTGGGGAGGTACAGGTGACCCTAAATGAACAACGAGGTATTCCATCCCATAAACATCATATTCAATATAAAGTCGAGGGATCACAAGGGTCAAGTGCAGCTCTTCTCCTCTTCAATGGTCGTCATTCAAGGAGCGCTCTGTCCATTCTGCCTTCGATCCTGATCTGTGTGTTCCTGAATCTAGTACCAGAATCCAGCTCTTCAACACAGTTCCCATCTGCTGTTGGGCCCAGTTTGGGACTTCCCCAGTGCCTGTGGCACAGCATCTGTGATGAAGGTGACACAATTGCAATTGGGAGAGAGGAGGATTTGGATTCGATACTGATTTTGTATATATTCCATTTTTTTTCTTATTATTATTTTCTTTTCCATTTAATCTGTTCTAGTTTCCTTTTCTGACTGATAAGTCTCTCTCCCTTATTCCTTTTCTCTTACCCTTTGTGGAGGGAGGGGGGTTAATAGAGAGCATCTCTTACAGGTCTAGCAGACTGCCCTGACCCTAAACCTTGACAAATGCACATTTGTCTGAATCAACAAAAGTCTGTGATACTATCCTAGAAAGTTTCCTGTGCACTGAGATGTTGTAATGTAGAAAAAAAATCAAATAATGTAGGTATTGATTGTTCGTGATGGATTGCTACGTCTGATCACAGTGAAAGAGAGGGAAGAAACTTGTATATAATTTTTTCCCATGATACATGAGCCACTAGAACACAAATTTTACCATCTGTTTCAGTGTTCCAGTAGTATTGAATGAATGCTTTTGTCCCATTCGTACAACATCTGGACTAAGTCACATCATGTATCTCATTAGATGGACTTACTTTCTAGTCTCAGTTGACTAGGGTGTGCATCTCAAGAAGAAATGAGAGGTGAAAGAAACTAGAAGTCTGTTTCTTTGAGCAGATTCAGACAGATCTGCTCTGGTCATTCAACCACAGATGGGATAACTGGGAAGCAGATCTCCTCCGAAAGAAATAAAACTGTGTCTTTGAACCAGAGCCACACTGATACTGTTTCCTTCTAAGAAGTCACTTCAGTACTTAATCTTCCTCCTAATTGAGCAGATTCTCACGTCTCTCACAACGCAGAAAAAGAATTGAGAAGTAGAATGGTTTACCCTATCAAGTGCAGAATACAAGTCCTGTTTCTTTAAGGTGTGAGATGTTTTAGTATATATGTAAATCCTAGTATAAAAGTTGGAAGTCTGTGAAGATATAATTACCAGAGGAAAAGAAAAAGATGCATCTTAGCAGACCCATCAACAATGATACCTTTGCACAGGATTATGTCCTGAATATTCATTTGCAACCTAAACCTTTGTGGATATAGTTCTGCAGGCCTTTTCAGATTGCAATATTTATGCACAAAACTTACTACATTTAAATTAGGACTTCCCTCCTATGCAAATTCTTCTTAACTTGGGTGAGAGTTACAGAATTAAACTCGTAGAGTTTCTAAAGCATTCAAGATATTCAATTCTGTGCAGGGATAACTGGATGAAATTTTGCATTAAACAGGAGGTCAGGCTGGATGTTCTAATGGTCCCTTCTAGCCATAAAAGCGATGAATCTATGAGAAAAGCACTCTGAGATCATATGATGAAAAGCACAATTAAATTGGCAAGTGTTATCTTGATGTTCCCATTACAAATCCCCTGAGCAATCTATCCCCCTGTCTTCCTCTCGCCACCTCCTCTATCATTAGATTCCAGAACATACGCTCTGTTAAAGTCATTGCTGCTAAAACCATTTTGATAGCTGGCTCCACACAGTCTCCTGCTAAATCCAGTGTTCAAGGCTGTGGGAGTGCTCACTTCTTAAGTGAAGGCACATTTCTCCAAGGCATTTTGCACTCTCTTGTTCCTTCAGATTGTTCAGCTAAAGGCTTTTTCAGGACTCTATCAGTTATTAATAATTGTGATGATTCATGATTTATTCATAACCATTTATACATTTGCCATATGCTGCCTGCACATGCAAACAGTTTCTGAAGCACGCAAATGTGGCACAGTGCTTCTTACAATTCACATCCAGTAAACAGATGATAGAGAAAGATTAATGAAATGAGAAATACTATAAAACATCCTGCAATGGCTTCAGTTTTGAAGTTTTGAATTAAATATTGCAGAGTAATTGTCTTTAGCAGTATCAAAAACTAAAACAAGCAGGAGGGAGAATAGCGTGAAAGACCAAGTTTAATACCACAAGTAGCACCTTATTCTGCTTTTATTCATATGTATGTATCATTACATATCATATGTAATGATAATTACAGGGAGTAAGAGTAAATCTACTCATCAGAGAAGATTAAACTCAGGACGAATAAAGATTGGAGTATTTTCAGTATCATCTTTGTTGCTATCTTCAAACTTTCATATTAAATCTAAGTTGTGTTTTGTTTTTTTTTGCAGTGAAATGCTGTAATAGCTGCTTGGAGAGGGGGGAGAGGGAAAGATCTGACATGCAAATCGTTCATAGTGCCTCACAGCGACAACCTGAAAAGAGAATGTTACTCCTTCTTGTTGAAAAAAAAAGAAGGTTTTTTAATGGTGATGTCAATATCCAAGAAGTAATTTCTCATAGGCACGTTATGACACCCTCTGCGGTGTGCTGCTATTCACATGAAATGCCTGACTTTTATGAGACAGTGATTATTTAACATAAATAATGTATTCCTGTTTTTGAGTGAACGTGTTCATTAACAGTGAAATAGGCTTTGTCGGGGAAACAATCAGTATTTCAGTGCAGAGTCCCAAGGCCAGCTCTGATCTGGCTTCCAGCTCTGCTCTTCCCACTCTTTGTTGCATTTTAGCTGAAGCTTTCAGAACAGAATGTTTAATTTTTTACTAGCTGCCTTGAAACTGAACATTTGATTTTTCACTAACTGTCTGTAATTGCCTCCTGTTATTATTCTGTAGCATGGTCTAAAATAACATTCGGGTCCTTGTCATGTCTACAGAACCATGGGATACACCCTAGATTCTAAGCCATCTTCTTCTCCATGGCAGGATCAACTTTACCTATGTCATTGCTGCCTTTTGACTGCCCAACTGTTTCTTGAAGACCTCCACTAACTTTACAAGATTCTGAGACAATCTGTTCCTGTGTTTCACACTCTTCACCATTAGAATTATTTTTTCTTGTTGTCTAACTTAAATGTGCCTTGCTAAAAATGTTTTTTCTTGTTCTTCCCATTGTGCAGTCACATAAGTGATATTTACAGCAATCTTTGACAATCTTAATTGTATTTATTCAATATTCCTTCAAAATGCGTGGGAATTGTTAGTGTGCCACTGTAGGCACTAACCAAATGCAGAGGTCTGAGGGAGATCTGTATACATTATTTCATTAAAGAGCTCATAGGAAAAACACATGCAGGGCCTCGAATTTTCACTGTTATATTTTACTGAGAAAAAGCTAGAAGGTGGTTTTGAAATTCAAAAACTCAGATCTTCTGCATGAGATAACTCTAAACAAAGGATGTGAAGCCATCTTCAGTTTTCCATTGCTTTCTTACAGAGCAGGTCAAGTCTTACTTTCAGCCTGGCAACTTTCTGCATTTCAAAGTCATAGAGAACAAGTCTATGACAATTTTGCACTCCTTACAGGAGACTCGGACAAATCCAAAGAGCTACAGACCAGATAACTACACAGTCACTGTATTTGCTGCTTCTTGGTATACGTTTTAAAAAATGTAACACAGGGCAATAGTGATCAGACTAGAAGAACCAGTATCACTCTCCAGACAGCCCAAGAATGTGTGATCAGGATGTTCATGAGTATGTTCAGACTCCAAAATGAACTGTACAAATAAACCTTCTTTTTGCAAACATTATTGCTAAGTCAAATTATTTTGTATTGCGGATCTTTCTAAATTTATATTTATTCTTGCTGCCTACAGAAGGAGATCACTCCTGCTGAACAAAAATCGTGTGGAACAAATTAAACAGAAAAGTTTACAAAAGTAAATTTGAAGTAATTAAAACATCAAAAAATAAGATGAAAAAGACCAAGGACCAGAACTATGGTTTTATAAAAGTGCAGAGACATTATGCTTTACATGTGTTCACTTAAATGCCTGTTAAATCTTGTTTTGGTAGATTTTAGATGCTAAGATTTACTTAGAAATTTTTCTTTCAAGGAGTAAAAAATATTAAAAAGCCTTGGCTCTTTTTTGTTTCCTATGGTATAAAAAGGATACATTAATGATTCCAGTAAAATATATCCAAATACCAAGAATAATCTGTTCAGAGAAAAATTAAAAAGAATAATTGAAATGACTAATTTCAACTCATCAAAAACAGATCATATGCATGTGGGTGGAAAAATATTATTTCATTATTCGTTTGCAGCGTATATGTAATGATCATTTCACAAATTCAAGCTGATTTGCATTTATCATCCATACAATAGTATATTACCGTATCTTGGGTTGCATATACAGAATAGAGAACAGTTCATTCAGAATATTTATTTTGTAATATCATTTTACACTCTGGGAATTATACATTAGTTTTAATCTATTTTAACAATGGTAATGCCACAGCTAGAGAAAATAGACAAGATATTTGGGCACTAATTGGGCTTTTTATAAGTTATGACTGGGTAGTTTTTAAAGACATGGTTTCAATGAATTTTCAGGCATTATTATCTGTTCCTGACCATGCTAATCAGTACCCCGTAGCACAGTGGGTCTTACATTTAATGGAGCAGTATGGAACTCTTGCCAGCATTCAAGCAATTGATTCCTTAGAAGGGGCACAATATAAATCAAGCACAGAGTAATACTGCTGTTCTACAAGCTTGGAATAAGAGCACCTTTTTTCTTAGCCAAGGCACTCAAAGACTCTCCTGCTGCGCTTATGTTGATTGTATGTCCTTTATCTTCTGTTCAGTTTTGTTTTTCTCACTTTTTTTTTTCAGTGTCTTTAGTGCTGTTTTAACATGCACCCTCACCAACCAAAGCTGACTTCCATTTTGTTCCTTAAAAACTGCGAGAAGATAAGGAATGAGGATCTTTTCCACCTGATCGCTTCTTGCAATTATTCCTTCCTCGTGACTACATAATAAAAATATAATTGTTTGAAAAGGAACTTACTTTATTTGACCCGACTCAAATTGCTAAGACATTTTCTATTCCTCTGGTATTGATGTGTACATCAAATCTGCACACAATACATTAGTTAAAAGCTGACTAGTAACTCAGAAATACTATCAAGAAAAAAATGCCATTCAATTGCAGATAGCTCAAGTGTCCAAAACCACTGTCTACTTGAATACTTATATTCAATATATTTTATCAATGATCTGAAAGCAAAATATAAAATCATAACTGATGAAGTACAAGGATAATACAAAGAATGTAAGATCAATAAATAATATGTCATCAGTATAATGTTATGCTACTCAATATTTCCACTAATCTGTGTAGTCAAATGTATCATCACATACCTGGGAAATAAAAACTTTAGGCCAGTCCTGCAGAACATGTTCTAGAAATCAAAAGCTTTAAAAATGACAGAGGCTGTCATACAAAATTTAAACATTGGGCAAAACACTATAATTAAAAGTAACATTCTACGGAGAGGAATAGTATTTACTTTTGGTTGCAGCACTAGTGGGAAAAATAGTGTTCAACATTTCTAGTGTTCATGTTTCACTAACAATATTGGAAAGTTTTGGAGATTCAGAAAAAAACTGCAAGAATAATGTATGGTCTGAAAAACTTCTGTCATAAAAAGCTTAAAAGGTTCCATCAACAGTATCTCAGAAAAGGTTACAAGGTGACATAATCACAATCCATAATAACCACAAGAGGACAAAGTGAACAAAGTCATAACAGGAAGCAACAGCCAAGGAAGGATATTTATTAAGAAATACAGAAAAAGTGGAAATATTTCCTGCAGGAATGATTGCCTCTTCTTAAAGTTCTTTTAAAAAAAAAAAACAAACACGTTTTTTTTCCCTAATGTCCAAAAGCTTTCTGCAAGCTTTGGGAGAAAGCTGAAGCCAGAAAAATTTGTATCAGCACTCGGATGCATATTTTAACAATGAAATGAATATTTGAGCAACTTGCTGGTGGAAATCGTGGGTTTTCCCAGGGAAAATATCTTGCTGGGTAAAACTCTGGTGAGATTATTCCTATCTAAATGTAGTATATTGTAACCATTGACATCTACATCTGGACTTTCATATTGTCTAGAAACTGTTTATATTCATGATTCATCTACCCTGCTTTTAGAAATCTGTTCTGCACATTATACCCTGGCAGTGCCTGTACCTTAAATGACTAGGTCATTTATATGTGTTTGACTCATAGACATCAACCTGAAGAGAAATGACTCCTCGCTTCTATATCTTTAAATTAAGTCAGGTTATTAGAAGATCTGGTCTTCGTACAACAATTATTGGGGAAAATGATGTAGTTTATGAGTTCAGGACACCAAATCAGAATTGTCTCAGCGCTTGGAATATCTGGGGCTAAAAGCTTCCCAAGGATCTTACCTCTTTATCATTCTCTAGATGGAGAAAGACCCAGCTATTATGGCTGTTCCATACATTTTTTCAATTTATTTTTTTTGTCATCAATGTCAAAGCTATAGCTAGCTTCCAGATTTTTCTATGTATGTTTACAAACAATTCTATATAGGATGTCTCTTTTCTTGAAAGTCTGAGAGCAACAGAGAGAATAAAAGCATCCTTTCCTGATGATGTTTCTGTGAAAACAGAAAAAATGAAACGCCAGATTTATGGCATTTTAACCTGATCTTATGTCATTGGAAATAGATAAGAAATCATGATATAATTTGTTTCACAGTGCTGTTACTGGAAAAGAAAATTGCCAGTTTGTGAGTTATGAATCTGTAGACAGGGCCAAATTTGGCTTGTATTCACATCAAAGTAACCTAATTGAAATCAGTGAATTTGTACTAATGTAACTGTGAGCAGAAATTGACCTCTTGTGCCTGCTGGAACAGAGCCCAAAAGCCACTTGACTTACTTGTGCTTAGGGCTTGCTCTGCATGAATGTCTACTATTTTACTGGCAGTAAGTTATGTAATATTCATGGTTTAATGGTGCATACTCTACAAATAGGCTGGGTAGATGCCAGTAGATTACATCCAAGCATACTACATATTTGCTTTGTTGACCTCTGTGCGCTTTAGTCACATGAAGTAGTTACAGTTGGGACTCTGGTAAGGAATTCCAACTTCCAAAATGTTCCCACTGCCTCTATGCAAATGTTAGAGAAGAGCCTCTGTTGTAATTAGCCTAGGTTTTCTCTACAATATCTAGTTACAAAGGAATACCATGAATATTCATGGACAATTCATTTGAATTATGAACATTCATGAATAAATCATTTGGCTGAAAACCGGGTACCGTATGTCGTATTTCATAGCTCCTGTGATTTATTCCATAGTGCTACAATTTGTAATATTAGTAACCGTCATAAAGTTTATTCTTCAGGCCTTCATTTCCAGCTGTGACCATGGCACTCTGGGGATCAGATAAGCCTTTTTCTTGTACCCCTGTAAGGTCAGATCCCAGCCTAGATACATAATGCAGATTTACTGCTCTTCTACTATAAACCCTCATTAGTGCTTTTGTAAAGTACCTTTGTCCCCTTGGTGTACGATACCAACCTCAGACAAAGGGGAAATACAGTGCATTTCTGGACTAACACTGAGAAGGGAGATATGATGCTAGAATAAGTAATGGAGCAGAATGCCCAGAGACATTGTGCGCAGCAGATGTTTCTGAGACAAGACTGGATAAAGCCTTGAGCAACCTGGCCAGATCAGGAAATGCAGGACAAGAATTAGTGTGATGTTAACACCAACAACTGTGAGTTAAGTGCTTTGAATAGGGCCAGAGGTAAGGAAGCAAGAGCAATATGAAAAGTCACTTATTCTAATAAAATTGGTCTTTACCAATATAGTCTGTGGTTGCAATACTGTTTTTAGAGAAGAGGCCAAGAATAAAGCATTAGTTTTCTCTCCTTTTCTGTCTTTTCTGCAGGTATAGCATTCTGTATTTTGGCATCTCTTAGAAATAATAAAATTAGAAGTGGATGATTTATTCACACACTCTTGCTGGCCATTAGCCAAGTTTGAAAAGCACAGACAATATCACAGGACTAAACTGTTCAAATGGAGAAGAGCGAAACTAGGTGGCCAAGAGATTCACAGATTATAATGACTTCTTAGTAAATGAGTTCCTCTAATGTGACTGAATAATAAACAGGTGCAAGGTAATCAAGACCTCATTATCAATAATATTTGAAGCAAAAAGGAGGATAAGTGTAGAGTTAGTAGAATAAACTACCAACTATGTGGGGCCAAACTGTGTCCTGCTAGCTGTGTAACTAAATCTCTCCGCAGTAGTGACTACTGAGTTAGTCCATGTTGTTCCGTAGTTATTTCATTTGGATATGATATAGCAGTATAGATATAGAAGACAATTTGATTCCTGATAGGTGTTGCCATCTGGATTCCACTTGCAAGAGACAGAAGATGGAGCGTAAAAATGAGTGATTTACAGAGTACAAAGATCTATGCACAGACTTCGAGAAGGTAAGGAAAAGAACTCGAACTCTTGGTGAACAGTGGCAATTAATTGTCTATCCCAAGACCCGTGTGGATGACTCCAATAAGAAATTCCTTTTTAATTACAGTCAAGATCAGTAGATCTCTGATATTAGGGCCTTTGAATGGTTCTGTGATAGGAAAAGAATATTCTGATATGGCACTCCCGGTCATTATTATACCAGTCACAGACATAAAAAACAGGAGAGAAGATAATTTGTAACAGATTTGTGTTTGAAAAACAATATTATAGGAAGGAAAAAATTTAAGGACTGTTTTTGTATTTTACATAGTCTCCTTTCAGAGTCACTGCATGGACATATGGAAGAGAACAGTGACTAAATTATTTGAATTAGAAGAAGCAAAGAACAGAGGATGAAGCCGAATGAATGATAGGAAATCACCAATACATCTGAAGGCAATACAAGAATTACTCAGCCTCCTATCCGAGTTCACTGAACTTATATTTACAGAAGTTAACTCCCTCAGTATTTGTTTTGATTAAAAAAATATAGAGTAACAATGATTATCAAAGTAATGGCTAAATGACAGACTATTCAGATGTAAAATATGGGTGATATAAACTGATGCAAATTCTACCTATATCTGCTTTCTGTGACAGTTGAACTGATTGTGAGTGTGAGATTTACAGGACAGCTTGCAAGTAGGCTGAAATCAACAAAATAAGAAGGAATTCCACATACTGAAAATATAGATGAAGCCTCTGATGTCAGAAGAGCAAATTTGGAAGAACTGAGAAATCTATGACTTGAAGTTACAGAGATCTGTTATTAGTGTTCCTTAGTGTCCTTCATATTTTTGGGAGAGAAGGTACTAGAGGTTTGTTACTACCCCAAACAGCTGACTTGAAATTTCCTCAGGTCCGTAGGAGTCTGCATACTCAGAATTCAATGACAAGGCATGACAACGCACCAGAAGAGAACAGATTAGAAGGCTAGAGTAAAGAACACTAAGGGTAAACATTATAAGTCTTTAATATGTAACAGTACTAGAAAGAAGAAAGTAAGAAAATATTTCCAATATCTGTTGGAGATGAATGGACTTGAGTTGCAGTAAAAACAAGGTTATCCATTAGAAGAAGTATTTTAAAATAAGAAGCTTTTAAACTCACTTAAAAATGGAAAAAAACCCCAAACATATATTGAAATGGGAAAAAAAACAACAGAGAATCAAACAGGATTGAGGGTCATAAGTCAGATGAGAGTTTTCTGAATGATGAACAAAAATTTTTGCCAAAGTTTGTGAAGGAATAAAACATCTTGATGAAAGGTAATAAAAATACATACTTTTTGTATTTTGAAGATAGCTGTTAGTGATTTGTACCTATGAAAAACATTTTTTTTTGTGTTTCCGAACTTTATGTGATATAATGGGAAAGATCTGTCTGCCTCTGTCTGTTCTTGGGAATTCCTTGGTAGATCTCCCTCATCTTGTGCTGAATCTTTCCTCAGCTTCTCAAATATATCTGAGAAATGTTTTGCACCAAGTAGTTGTTTTATGGCGCAAAGTAACCAGCGTTCATGTTTAAACTGAAAAAAAAAAATCTGTTCAGTTTGAAACAACAATTACAGAGTACTGCCTAGGGGAATTTGTCTTACTGGATTCAATCATCACAACAACTGATGAATCATTATGAGAGATAAAAGGCGTACAATTAATAAGAGATGCTAGATATTAGTACAAGACCAAATCCAGACAGCAGGAACTGACACTATAGCATGGAAGAGGCAGTGTTCTTTGTTACAGAAGGATGCATTGCCTCTACGTAAAAACCAAAACCAGATAGAATAAGAGAACTCTTCCCAGTTTCAACCTATCAGACTAAAACCAAAGGTAAAATCAGACATAAGATTTTTTTTTTCTTTTATTTGCATGTAACATTTATAAATACTTGACTTCATGGACTTTTCAAGAGAAGCATGTCAATTGTTAGATAATCACATTTCTAAGAGCTTTTTGTTTCCTTGATACTTTGTTTACTTTCTTATGGTGCCAAGCCAAGACAAAGACATAAATCACAAGAAGAAACTGATGTTAATCACTGGGAAAGAAAGCAAGTAAATATATGAGCAACTATGTGCAAGTCTTAGGAGGTGGGGACTGCAGAATCCCACAGAGGAGTTAAAGACTGACAATTAGCTCTAGGAATCCAGTTAGAGTAACGAGATAGAAAAAAAAAATAAAAATCTGTATTTAGATCCACTTGCAACAAGCTGGTGTCATGGGACAATCTTAATTTTGATGTGTGTCTAACAAACCATGGAAAAAAAGCCCCTCTTCCATTGTCATATAGATCTAAGCTTCTTTGTTCAATTATCCAACTAGATTAACAAGGCTGTTAATAACAAAAGACTAAAGAGTGAACTGCAGTATGCCTTCAAGTCATGCCATGAAACACGATTTTATAACTCAGGCTACATTTGTTGTAAATGAGTAATACAGTCAGACAGATAGTAACAAACAGTGGCTGGAAATTAAGACATTCCCTTCCATCATCCCAATTATTTTTTCTCTTTTGATGTAATTCTGTAATTCTATTAAAATACTTATTTTTTTTTTTCTAGGAAATTAATATGATTCAGAAACTATGAACAAGGAAAAATTGTGCTGAGGAGGTAATATATTCCCTTAATAACAGGAGGCAAATGATGCCATGCATTAGTGATTGGAATATACGTTGGTATGAGAGTCTTGTAATAGAGAAAAGAGACTGTTACTTGATTCTAAACTTTTTAGTTTCCACTGCGTAGTACATTAAATGGGCTCTGATTTTATTGCCTCTGATTTACATTTGACACTAGTCTGGCAGCAAGCCTTACAAAGAGCCTTAAACTGGAAGTAAATATATGGCTCACTGTAATTTAAGAACATTTTGAGGTCATTTTATGCTGGCAGAGTGCAAGAAGATATTCAGGCTTCTGGTGTCTAGACTAACAGGGCAAAAAGGCCTTCTACAATTCTGACAGAGCAAAGATTGATGAAGAAGTGAGACAAGCAGCCACCTCATCCTCACCCCAACACTTACCATAAGGAGAAGCATCTGAGCCAGGCAGTTGGGGCACCTGACCCCATGAACAGGAAAAAAAACTTCTGCTGTTCAAAGCTGTGCCAGACAGAGCCAGCATTAAATCCACCCTGGGCACAACTCATCTGACCATGAAGATGTTGACTCTTTCTGAGAATAAGTCTAGATTTCTGAGTTGCAAAACTGTTCCTAAGGCTTTGATCAATTTCCTCCTAAATCAGAGACATTAGTACGAGTATGAACAGCAGGACTACCACTAGTGATAGTACTGTAGGAATCGTGCTGGATTGTTGTTATATTTATTTCCCTACAGTGAAATAACATTTGGCCATGGCACAGGAGTAATAATATTTGAGATATATTAACATACACTGAAGATACATATATATATAAATAATACAGCTTTAGGTCATTCTCAACATTAATTTTATTCTTCTAATACAAGACAACTCTCAGGTGTAATGCTGCTTCAAAATATTTGATATTAATTTTAAAGTAAATGAAGGTTGCTTATGTTCAAAAACCGTACACTTTTATTCCATGACAATTTAAATAATTTCCTTCAGTTTTTAGATCTGAGGATTGGAAAGAAATCAACAGAAAACTGTCAAACACAAATGGATGCAGTCCTGCTATTGTGAGGCTATTATTCTCTATTGGATAGCACAGAATTATTCAATCAAAACATATATTAGGCTGTCTCAGATAATGAGGGTTCCTTTCAAATGAGACCTGCCTCTTGTTCTTATGAGGAAACAGACAATGCAGGGCTTTCCATGCATCCGCACAGAGAAAACTAAAAATAAGTAGAAGTATAATAGTCTTTCAGCTACTTCATCCTAGGTTCAAAAGTATCCTTCATGTCCTTTAAAAATCGGTTGCAGGTATTTTGGCATATGCGCGCTACTTCAAATAGGAAAAATACACCTTTAAATAATTATGGTCCAACTATTTCTTCATCTTGCCATATGACCAAATGGCAGTTACGAGTATCAAAAAACAAACATATTACTAGTCAGGTACTGTGCATATGCTAATAAATCATCTGAAATAAAAACCATTCAAATGCCACAACAGCAGCAACACTCACGTCTGTACAATAAAATATGGCATATAATTCACAACTTGGAACTCCCAGTTGCATTTCTCCACTATTCGCAGTCTCATAATATCCAATTACTTTTACAAATGCAAGTAGTTATGCCAAACAACTTTACATGTTTGTATCCACTGAGGATTTGTTATAAATTTGCTAATCTCAAACACATCCTTAATCTCATTAAAGAGTTATCTTTTCATCCAGGAAAGTTTGGCAAAATTAAAAGTTTAGTTTTCTTTATAATATGGCTGCTATTGCTGTGCTTCTTGTACAGGAACTTTTATTGAAGGATGTCAGAGTAGTTTACAAACTTTAATAAATTAAGATGCTTATCTCATTTGTCACATAGTTAAATCCCTCCTGTGTAGATATGGAAAAGTGAGGTATAGTAACCCATGAATTTATTCATAAAGGTAAGTATTCTGTATAGCAATGCTTAGAGATTGTGACAAAAATTAAATTTCGTAGAAAGCTTTTGTATTTAATATCAAACATACTTTCATCGTGAATGAACACGAAACAAATAATTGAGTTCAATTGATAACTTGGCATATGACTATGAAATCAAAGTGTATCACCTTGAGAAAACCAACTTTTTCTTCTTTCTAAAATATTACAGGAAAGAAGCCAATCCTTCTTTTGTTTTTGAAAAGGAAAAAAAAAAGTGAAAAACAACTCAGCCAAAACGCTCTATCTATCCAAGATGTCAGGAGATCTTAAATTACAGTTTATCTTCCAGGCCCTTAGCCAAAATTATCCAGACACTAGAAAGGTAAAAAGGGCAGCATAAATTTTTCAGCATTTATTCATAAAAAGCTTTTACAGTTTCAGAACACCAGGAATGGAATACTGTGTGTTGTTATACATTCCACCTCTTTATCTCCAGATTTTCTTTTTCCAACGAAAAGCTTTCTGTAAGCTTTGTCAATGTTTCTATTTGTGATCTAGAAAACCAGTTCTAATTGTGCAATGTTCTGTTCAGTTAAGGTTCTTCTAGTGGTCTCGCTGCCTTGTCATTTGAGCACTATGGTCGATGTGTTTGAACAGAGAGCTGGAAAAGATGGATGGGGAGAGGCAGAGGAATTGAGATGACATGCCTATACCTTGATGCTCAGAAAGTCATCTTGTCACGGTCTTGGTCAATCAACCTTAATCTTAAGAATACAAAAGTGTCCATGCAGAATCAAACCACAAGTCAATCTACACCATTTTTTTTCACTCTGACAGTAACCAGAATCAGCAGGGTGTAAGGACAGAGCGATTACAGATAACACTTCACCTGTGTACGCTCCCATCCTCCAATCATTTGTTTCTCAGGGATGTCTTCAGCCAGAAATGGTGTCTCGTTGTTTAGTAAACATCACTTAATTTCTCTTCCATAAACTCAGTCTATCATCCCTTGAACACAGCGAAGACCAAGTTCAAGGGCAAAACTTCAGAGGTTGTTTAATACAAAAGGAAAGGATCCTGAGAAGGCTGAAGAAGGAAGAAAAGAAAAAAAAAAAAAAGAGGAAAGTGTGTGGTTTTCTCTTGCATACCTCTTGCAGCGTCATCGTTGGAAATGGAACTAAAATATTGAGTGAGGCAGAGTGGGTGATCTTAAGGTTGATGATCAGGACATTCACCTGGAATGTAGAAGACAGATCCACAAAATTCATATATTATTCAATTGTAATTACAAACTGTGACAACTAACTGAAAACTGAGAGAAAATCATCACTAGGGTAACAAAAATACAGCATCTAATGTCCCCTAAAATGTGTATCAAAGCTGCAGAATAGAAATTTAATAACTTGCATGCTGAAAATTCCCCAAACACAGGGTGCCAGATGGTGCCTTCATTACTTATCTTTTGGGTGGACAGCATCTGCTGGCATCGTGCAAATATGGTAAAGATTGTCTACACGGAAGTTCCTTGTTGAGATTTTCATGATTCACAGCTTAGTCGAGGACTTTAAATCAATTTCTTACCCCTGAGACAACTATCATCATGTAGGTATCTTTGTGTGTGCCCATCATCTGACAACTGCTTGCCCAAAAGTTTAAAAAGTATGTGCATTTTTTTACAGAATACCATTGTCACTTAGATGACAAATTTGGACTGTTATAGATACAAGCCTGAATTTCTGGACTTTGGACTACTGCATTTTCTTTATACTGGTTACAGTCACATGGTTTTCAAAAAAGCTATTTGGTTCATTTCTGTCAAGGGGACATGTATAACCTGTGTTGGCAAAAGTCAATAGTTGCTTTTCACTGCCTTGCATCAGCTTGAAAAAGCACGGGGCTATTTTACAGTTCAGTGGATAATCCTGAGGGGTCCTAGAATTTCACAGCAGGCACCACAAAGGACCAAAGTGCATTAGGTCTGTATCATCCAGAATACATATTTTCTGCTCATGGATTTTCTTAATCTTTTCAACAACACAGAGAGAGAGCTATTTAGAGCATTTTGTGTTCTAGTCCAATGTCTGCTCATGCAATGCATATTGATCAGATGGTTCACTGCGTGAAATGGCTCTACTGGCCAAGAAATCCCTGCCATTATGCTGAAAGACAAGAACATTCAGTGTAGGGTAAAGTATTAACATTTCTGATGACCCAATGATTCAGTCTTTCCATCTACCCATTAGTACTTTGACTTTTTATTTGGTACTTGAAGAGTCCGTCTTTTCCTGCAGGAAATCTTTCCACAGGTAAGATTTGACTAGTGATACTCTTGATAAAATGGGACATACATGACCTTAGCTTGATGAATTCAGAGGAGAATGAGCATCTGTCTTTTTCTAATGTTCTGTAATTGACTGGAAGGCATCAGTGGGTTGTGCATATCTGTTTCCATGTGTCCATATATTAATGGGCATTCCTTTGTTTTGACTTTGCTATTGATAGCTTAGCTGCACACAGAAAACACAAATATTATGCCTTATGTTTTTATCAACATCATTAGCATAAGAAATGCACACAAAAAAAGGCATAAAAATTCACTTTGAGTCTGTTGTACTGTTTGGTCCTGACAGCAACGGCGTTTGTGTTTCTATTCTTTCTCAACGAGAAGTTAAAGCTCTTAACTGTAAGATTATACTGCTTAGTTTGAAAGCTTTTGCGAGCCTCTGTAGTATAATAATTTTACTTTAGAGAGCATGTAATTTTAAGTTCTTGCATAACATCACACATTTTTATGGTATTACTAAACTTTGTAATTTTACTTCCCTGTGACAATTAAGTGCACACCAATGTTATGGAATTTTTCCCTCCATCACAGCTGAATGAAATTGGAATGGAGTATTATATGGTAGGTTGGGAGTTCTGATCTCTGGAAATGTAAAACGTTTTCTAGTTCCCTTGTTACATATCCATTTCACACATAACCAAATCCATCAATTTGTTCATTTTTCCCTTCAGCGACCTACAAGCTGTAACCAAAAAAATGTAACAGAAACATATTCACTGTGTACTTCTTATGCAGTCCCTTTTCTACAGGTACAGCTTATAGTGTCAAAGAAAATTAACTTCGATATTTCACAGATTACATTTGTAAAAATACACTTATACATACATCTGATAGAGATCCCTGCAGGCCAGTAGGGTAAACGTTATCTTGCTGGCTCGGGCTAGGCAATGTATGACTTGACCTGCTGCCCAAGATCAAACTCCAAGCCAGCACATATTTAAAGCTCAATCAGATGTAAAGCAAAGAATATCCTGTGCATCACCATACTGTGTGTAGGTTGATATAGAGAAAATAAGCCCATTCTAAATGCACATTACATCACAGCTCCTATAACTTCTCAGAATTTAAGAAGACCCAATCATCATTACAACTTTAAAAAAAAAGTTATTTTACGTAAAGATTTGGGTTCAGTTCTTGTTCTTTTCTCAGAGACACTTATCCTTTCCTTTCTGATAAATCATCTCAAAAAAAAGTTTCAGCAATGATTTAATTCTGTACATCATTTTTATACTATTATCTCATATAAAAAATGCAGATTAAACTCTACATACTCATATTATTTTTCTGAGTGGGGGAAATGTGCTGAATGACTTTTACTTACAGAAAATAAGGTAACAGTTATCTTGTCCTGTGAGGCCAACCTAATATGTTATGCTGTCAAATCACAGATACTATAGAAAGCGCTACCAAGTCATGTTTAGACATTATTTTTCCACTCATTACCTAGCCATCACATACATTATTCAAAATAATCAATTATACTATGAAAAATAAATAAGGTTATTCATCTGGGGTGCATTTGCACCTCCAAGCTAGCTAATGTTATACAGCCTATAACTACCATCAGAAGAAACAAAAAGAACAACAAAAAAAAAAACCTAGTGAATATAAGTCTCTTGGGAAGTACTCTGGTAAATCCATTTTAAATATGTGCTCTGCCTAAGGCTATACATACACATATACATACATATATATATATATATTAGGGACTCTGTTTACAATAGTAGGCAGAGAAAAAAATATGAGTCAAAAAGTCTGGAATTGGATTCTTTACTGCAGTGAATATCGAGCAATGTTAAAAGGATCTTACCATCTTAAGAATAATAATAAAAAAAATTGAATAGCTGAAAGTAGAATCAGACTTTTAGGTTGTATTTTTAGTTCAGTTATGATTATTATATGACCCTGAGTATGACATATTCTGTCTGCCTGCAATCACAGTATACAGTAAATCTAACAGGAAATATAACTGCATATGAAATATGCGTGTGAATATTATTTGTAAAAATTAATATTTCTCTATTAAATTAGCATAATTCATCTACAGGAATAATGGATTACAGAACTGGAAGGCACCTTCTGAATCTTCAAGATGAAGGCCCTGCATTTTGTCAACTATCTCACACAATGTTACTGGGATGCTTAAAACTAGGATTTTTCCCATACTGACCATTTTGAAAGACTGCTGCAGAATTTCAATTTATATATGGTTAAAAACAACTTTCTGATTATCAGTCTTGATGTGCTCATTGCAAATTTATTTCTGTTTTCTGTAATATACGCACCATCTTTAGCCTAATTTGTCATACGTGAAACAATAACAACCCTTCTTAGTCTTCCATTTTTCATGTTAAATGGACATAGCTCTCTCACTTTTTAGTCATAAAATAGAACCTCCTTCCACTTTATTATTCTACAGTCTTTCCTTATTCCAGGTAAAGGAAGGAATATTTCCTTGATTCTTTTGAATGTACCTTACACATTTTGAGTCACACTCTTCCATTTTCACATTATTTTGAAATCAATTAATATATTCAGAAAATTTTCCTCCTCACTCATTTCCAAAGGCTGGCCTCAAACCAAAGCAAGAAATCTTGTTATTAGTGTAAAAGTGCATGATCATGCACACAGATATATTAAATTTGCTTCTGTTCTGTAAGACCAGTCTTCAAGGCTGTTCTGTTGATCCTGCATGATATTTTCACTCTACACTACACATACAGTGCCTCTCGACATCATTTCTACTATGGATTTCATTAGTTTGTATCTATTTTGGACAAAGTCCTTAATGAAAGTATTTAATAAGATTAATCCCAAGATCAGTCTTTGATGAAACTACAAGCAACCTTTCCCCATTCTGAAATGTCCCCTTCTAATAATACCCACTTTTGTCTCTCTTGGCCTGTCTTTTACTCATATTACATTTTTAGGTCTAATCCCTATGTTATCCACTCTAACTAGTAATTTTGTATCTGACACCATATCAAATGATTTACTGACACCCAGACAGATTAGATCTACTCTGTGTCCTTTAACTAGAAAATCAGTTATCACAGAAAGATATCGTTACTATGACACCATCTATCTTCATAAACCTTTGTTATATTTTGATAATATTTTCCAACTGTCTTCATATCTTTAATTATTATTACCTCAAAAATAGATTTAAATTTCTTTGCACTGTATATGACAGGCTATCAGAGCAGCAGCAATGTGATTTTCTCCTTTGTTATGTATAGAATAATCACATACATCCCAAAAAGTGTTTTGAGAAGAATGTACAGTGCACTACTATTTTTATCTGTCAGTGTACCTGAAAACGAACAAAAAATTTCCTCAGTAAACAGTGGTCTATATGAATATATCCTGTTCTTGAAATTTGCCTTGAAGTTATGAGATAAAAAGGTCCCATCTCTCTACATACTGTGGAAGTAACAAATATGCTTCCAAGTGTCTCACCACCCTCGTAGTGAAGAACTTCCTTATACATAATCTAAATCTACCCTCTCTCACTTTAAAGCCATTGCCCCTTGTTTTATCACTACATGCCCTTGTGAAAACTCCTTCCCCATCTTTCCTGTAGGTCTCCTTTAAGTACTAGAAGTCTGGAGTCTTCTCTTCTCCAGATTGAACCATCCCAACTCTCTCAACCTGTTCTCATTGGGAGATGCTTCAGCCCTCTGATCATATTTGTGGCCATCCTCTGGACTCGCTTGAAAAGTTTCATGTCTTTTTTATGTTGTGGGCTCCAGAGCTGAATACAGTTCTCCAAGTGGGGTCTCATGAAAGTGGACTAGAGGGAGAGAATCACCTCCTTTGACCTGCTGGCCACACTTCTTTTGATACAGCCGAGAATGGAATTGGCTTTCTGGGCTGCAAACACACAATGTCAACTCATGTTGATCTTGTTAACCATCACTTCCAAGTCCCTCTCCTCCTTTTCATCATCCTCTTCCCATCTCCAAGAATCGAAAACTCACTGTATCCAAGATGGCCTCCAACTTTCACATCACCCACGAGTCCTTCTCTGTTCACAAACAACAGGTCCAGCAGGGAGCCTTCCCTAGTTGGCTCACTCACCAGCTGTGTCAGGAAGTTATCTTCCACATGCTGCAGGAACTTCGTGCACTGTTTCCTCTCAGCTATATTGTATTTCCAGCAGACATCTGGCAAATTGAAATCCCTCACAAGAACAAGGACTAGAGAGAGAGAGATTTTTCTCAGCTGTTTATAGAGTATTTTGCCTGCCTCTTGATCCTGCTTGGGGGATCTATGACAGACTCCCACTATGATATCTGACTTGTTGGCCTTCCCCCTGATTCTTATCCATAAACACTCAAGTCTATCATCACCACCATTACGCTCAAGACAAAGCACTCCCTAACATACACAGACACTTCAACACCTCTCCATCCTATCCCTTCTGAAGAGTTTATACCCATCCAATGCAGCACTACGGTTGTGTTAGTCATCGCATCATGTTTCTGTGATGACTACTGTATCGTAGGGTTTTTTTTACTGTACAATGGCTTCTAACTCCTCCTGTTTGTTGCCCATGTTGTGTGCATTGCTGTAGATGCCTTTCAGTTGGGCTATTGATTCCATCATCTTTCCAGGGGGCAGAAGACCTAATTCCTACCTGACTATTCCCGAGTACTTCTATGATTTCTAGCCCATCAATACCCTTTGTTTCTTTGCTATCACATTACACTCCGTCCCTACCTCCACCGGGATGACAGACCAAAGGGCTTCTCTAGCATGCCATCCCACATATACTGATGTGCCACCCCCAGGCTTATCTCCAGAAAGCCTGATTTTATGTCTTTTCCCCTTCAAATCTACTTTAAAGCTCTTATGATGAGCATGGTCAGCTCCTGTGCAAAAAACCTTTTCCTGCTTTGTGAAAGGTGTAAGCCACATGTCATTAGCAGGCCTGGTGTTGCGTAAGCCAACCCATAATGAAAAAGTCCTGACGGTAGAACCAGGCTCAGAGATCTGATGGATCTTCCCGCTTCTTCCTTCATTATTTCCTGCAACTGGAAGGATAAAGGAGAGCGCTACTTATGTTCATGATCCCTTAACTGGTCATCATGTGGATACCAGAGAAGAAGAAATGCAATTTCCATAAAACATCTCTCCGTTTCCTTTGCTTAGCAAAGCTTGAACCCTAGATTTTACTAATCTCAGTATTCAAAATGTATAGAAAAATATTAATTCTATAGGAATGGAGAAAAGAGGAGAGAAAACAAACTTCATTATTCTAAGTCTTGTTTTTGTCATTATTCTTTTGTTTCACATAAACCAAGAAATGTTTTCTCCTATATCTATCTTTATGATGTAGGCTTACAACTCTCACCTCCATTTTAGATGATCATTTTTTCAGCCTGAATCTTGTTAATCAGCAAAAGGAATTTTGAAAGCTTAGAAGGATCAGTTCTGTTCAGGTTTACATAGCTTACTTAAACAAATAATTTCTCTTTCTAGCAACTTTCAAAAGGCATTGACTTTTCTCCATTTTATAGAGAGGAAAAAAAGCACCTGTTTTAGATTAATTCCTTAATGCGCAGACTTTCAGAGACAAATTAGATGGACTTGATCCTGCACTGTCTCTTATATTCTATCTTTATGCTATGGTGTGTCTATACAAAGGTGTCTTTTTTTAAATAAACATTTATGAATTAAACCATTCAAGGGCCTTGATCCAATAGAACTCTTTATAATGTGCTAAACTTCAAACACATGAGCCATAGCTCTGAAGTCAGGGGGATTATTTCTGCAAGTGCTTCAATGAACTAAAGAGAACATTTAGGAGCAAGCCCTGTTATTACTGTATATTGCACTAACCATTTAAGAATATGTCTGAGTTTTACATTTTTTGCTTTACAAAGAGTTTTACTATAAAATGTTAAATGGTCTTTTCAGATGAAACGCTGCAGAACTAAGAAATCAAACCCTTTTGTACATACTATATTGCTTCTATTAAAATGATCTCAAATATATGTATTTCCAGTGACCTGTCTGCAAGCATCTTGCTGAAAAAAATGTCACAATTAGCAGCAGAGTCCTGCTGAGGGTCTGATTACACAGTAAGGAACCTCTGGAATTTTGCACCTTTGGAAGTTTGATGTTAACTGAAAATGTCTCTGTTGGTTTCAGTTTATTATCCAATGAGCATTTGTCCATATCACAACATCATCACACAATTTAGCATGATGATTGCAGCAGTTCCTATGGGAGGGAGCATAGGAAACAGAGAGGGATACAGTCCTTAGACAACAAAGAAAATTACTTCATCATGCAGGGATTAGTGTCCTGTAAAAGAAATTAAAAAGTGGCAAACAGATAGGAAGACAGATGGCTGGAGACTAGTGAACAGACAAAACAGTTGCCATGAATTTGAAGAATAATTTAGTGGAGTTTGAACCAGACTGTGCCAAAGAGTCTAATTCTGGGAGTTACTGATGCACTTGGAAATTCTAGCACCTATACTTGCGAAAATGCTTGTACAGCTGTAGCCAGGGTCTGGGAGGGTGTTAATTTAGAGGACTTTAGGGATTAAGTTTAGCAATTCTTGTTTTTTAACAAATTACTAAGCACCAAGTTAGATGCTGTAAATTCCATATACATGTTCTCAGTCTGTTGCAGTCATGCAGTAATGTACCATAACCTAGTTTGTAGTAAAATTGTCTTGAGATAAACCATTTAATCTCACATTTGAAAAGGTCTAATGTCATTGAGATGCTATGAATCACCTGAATCCTTTTAATTCACTGGGAGACACACATGCCTAGCTGCCACTTTGAGTTTTAGAACCCAAATAGCACTGATAACTCAGAAATAGCTTAAATTCTCCAGATGCTCACTCAGTGGTAAAGTCTCTTAAGTGCATGTACAGAACCGATTGAGGCCCTGGTCTCTCACAGAAGACTTTTGATTCCTAAATTTCCACACATTAGATAAGCTTTTCTTAGCCACCAAGGTTCAGAGATAATTTCTTGGTTTTACTTTTGCGCATGTATTGCTGTGATGTATGTAAATTGATTCATACAAATTGAAGGGAAGACCAAGAGTACCCCACAGCTCAATGACCGGTCATTGGGATGGTGGGCTTGCTGATAGAAAGATGAGCCCAGATTGTAACAGATGTGCTCCACACAAACTAAACCTCAGCATGGTCCTCACGTGGCTGTGGTGACCATGAGATTGGTAACATTGAGATGAGCAAAGTCTGCATAGGAGGATTTCTGCTTACTTTTCTAGCTCAAAAACTGTAAGCAGGTAGTCAGTCACCAGTGCTGCCACATCCGTCATCAGCTATGTTTCCACTAGTAAATTAAAGATGAGCAATCCCTATTCCTGCAGTCATGCAGATTTGTTTAGGTGCTAGTGCATGCTGTGGTGTAATTCTGGCTCTGTCAGTAAGCACTCTCCCATACAGAGACCAGGTTTGGGTGTCACCTCTGTGAAACTATTGTTAAACGCAATCTGCATGGGGTGCATCACTTCACAGGTAGAATAAGTTACATGGACATGAGGGTCTTGTCCACAGAGTCATAGGGTGCGTTGTGGGCCATTTTATTCACTGGTAAAGCCAGAGCATCCTGCATGCAAGCTGTGAAACATAGGTTAAGTACAAACATACAGAAGAGGAACCTGAATTCAGGTCTGGCACTTCCTAAATGGGTGTGACAGCTATTATCTCATAGTTAAGACTTCTCCCAGAAACATGATTTGAAGTCATTGGCTTTTCCTCCTACCTCTGTCAGACTGCCTTCTGAATTATGTCTGCTGTGACTGTAACCTTTCAGTCCTGAACCCTGCTGGTGTTTTGGGGTGTGAGGGGCTCAGGAATTTCCTTGGGTAACGAAGAGCCTGGAAGCTTCCTGCTGGCACTGGGATCACACCTTCTGCCCTTGTCAGCATCTTGAAGGATAAAAGCTGGATGTTCCCTATCACTGACATGTGCAAGAATTATAACCAGATACAGCCTGCTTGGCTGATAGCTTCATGAATAATTATGGCAGATACAGCAGAGCACTGTGCTTTGGTCTAGCCTGTTCTACTAGCTTCTCCTTGCCAGATTAAATTTGCCTACTAAAAAAAGCATCCTTCAGTTAATTTAAAATATTTTCAGAACAATCAAATTTTTCCTACATTAATTAGCAAGTTTTGTTTTATGAGTCTTACACAGAAAGAAGCTAGGGAATTATTTAGCTTAAGAGAAAATATTAGAACTTGTCAAGATCTTTGCTGCTGTTGTTGTTGTTGTCATTGTACTATGCTCTATTAATGCAGATGAGCAACAAATATGCTTCTATAAATTGAATCTGACTATGGCAGCCCTAAGAATAACCCTAGGCACAAAACTAGGGAAAGAAATAGAGAGACAGAAAATCTCTCTCATTATTTTACTATAAAAATCTTAATTAGTCCCAAAGGTTTTTGTTATAAAATTCAGGTAGGTAAGGCATAGAAACTTTTTGTCAAGTAGACTATGCAAAAAGTAGGACAGTGACACAAAAAGAGTTGCAAATGAAGCTAGACTTGTATTCTAACAAGTGAAATATTTATAAACCTACAGAGTTATCTGCTGATGGAATAGGTAGGGTAGTATAAATAAATTAAATTGCAGAAATTAATACATTCTTCTAATTGAATATATCCTTGAAAATTAATAGTATTCTAACAATCTTTGAGGTGAAAACTGTCCATACATTTGCTTCTATATTACAGGAGATAGATTATTAGTGTCTTATAATATGGTGGTTGCAAACTAAGTCTGGAAGTTTGCAGCAATTTGAATATCAGAGAAATTATTTTTTCCCTTCTGTATCTTTCAATCTTCACAGCTAGGATTTTAAAACTAGGTTTATATTATTTTTACTTCCCTGAACTATTATCCACAACTGTGTTATAGCTAATCTAAAAGCTCCAGTTCTAGAAATACACAGAACAATTCAGTAAATGCACAATAGCTTCTGGCACCTCATGACAAGAAATCGGTGCTTAATATGACACATGGAGAAATATATCTTGAATTCCTGCATTACCTCTCAACTTGACCTCTGTTTACAGTCTGTGATTAAGTGTTCATAGTGAACTGTGCTCTGCTCCAAACTTGTATTGGGTGTATGCGTTGGAAAACAAAAAGGCGTTTTGCTTACTCAGGTGGTGAAGGCATCCTCTTCTTTTAAAACCAGTCTGGATAGCTGACTTAATTTCCGATTTACCTTTGCTGTGTTTTAGTACATAGCTCTGACACACTAATCATAACTGCTTTTGAGACCTAAAATTTGTGCTCTAATAACTAAGTGGTTTTGTTATAAAAACATGTGGGGAGATCCCACTAAAGTAGTGTGTCTAGCTCTGGAGTCCTCAGCACAAGAAAGACATGAACTTCCTGGAGCAGGTCCAGAGGAGGGCCACAAAAATGGTCAAGGGCTGAAACACTTCTTTTATGATGAAGGGCTGAGAAAGTTGAGGTTGTTCAGCCTGGAGAAAAGAAGTCTCCAAGGAGATCTTATTGTAGCCTGTCAATACTATAAAGGGGCCTGTAAGAAAGATGGGGACAATCTTTTTAGCAGGGCCTGTTGCAGCAGGACAAGGGGTGGTAGATTTAGACTAGATAGAAGGAAGAAATTTTCTATAATGATGGTAAGTGAAGCACTATTACAGGTTGCCCAGGAAGGTGGTAGAAGCCCAATCCCTGGAAACATTCAAGGTCAGGTTGGACAGGGCTCCAAGAAACCTGATCTGCTTAAAGATGGCCCTGGAAATTTCAGAGGGGTTGGACTAGATCATCTTTAAAGGGTCCTGCCAATACAAGGCATTCTATAATTCTATGAAAATTAACAGGTAATCTTACAAACTATTTCCAATAGGTTTCTCTAGCCTCTCTTTGTGTAAAGCTAGTTGCCAACTTTGCATTGCAAAGTCATCTGCTTTTGTGAATGACAAAGGACTAATCCTCATCCTTTTCACAAATCCTACATGGACAAATCTGTGAGACAGGTGTGATGTCAGGAGGTTGCACATGCATGCGGAGAAAAAGAACAAAAATGTATCTGTGGGCCTTTAGTATTTGGGCTAGGGGAGGTGACAATTATCTACCTAACTCTTTATTGAAAGTCTAGCCTTTAAAAGTCAAGTCTTACTACTTTCTGTACACAGATGTTGGAGGGAACAAGACAAAAATCTGGTTTATGACTTTGTATTTTTTCAAATCCATTACGTTGCACAGCAAAATATGATGCATCTTATCTTCATAGAATCATAGAGTCATATATTTGGGTTGGAAGGGACCTGAAAGGTCAATCTAGTCCAAACCCCCATACCATGCACAAGGACACCTTTCACTAGACCAGGTTGAGCAAAGCCCCAGCCAGCCTGACTTGGAACATTCCAGGGAGGGGACATCCATAACGTCTCTGGGTAACTTGCTCCAGTGCCACAAGACCCTCACAGTGAAGAGTTTCTTCCTATATCTAATCTAGATTTACCCTCTTTCACGTTAAAGCTGCTACCCTTTATTCTGTCACAACACACCCTTGTAAAAAATCTCTCCCCATCTTTCCTGTAGGTCTCCTTCAAGTATTGGAAAGCCATTATAAGGTCTCCTTGAAGCTTTATCTTCTCCAGGCTGAACAACCCCAACTGTCTCAGCCTGTCGTCATAAGGGCTTCAGCCCCCTGATCATCTTCATGGCCCTTCTCTGAACTCACTTGAAGAGGTCCATGTCCTTTTTATGTTGAGGGTTCCAGAGCTGTACACAGTATTCCAGGTGGAGATTCCAGGAAGAGAGGACAGGATACCAGAGAGAGAAAATCACCTCCCTTGACCTGCTGGCCACACTTTTTTTGATGCAGCCTAGGATGCAATTGGTTTTGTGCTGTGAGTACCCTTTCTTGGCTCTTATTCAGTTTTTCATCCACCATTTTGTGTTTCTCCTGGTCAGCCAAACATTGGATCATATTCTCTTCCCAGTTATGCCCTTTAACTATTTTGTAATATACAGGGGAGGGAAACAAATAGCAGTGGGAAAAAAATAATCTTTATTTATGGCAATACAGACATCAAAAGCGTTTTGCCCAGCTAGAATTCCAGAGACGCATAACCATAGATAAGTAAAACAGCAGTTCCTTCTAGGTTTTGATACTTAAAGAATGGACTTTTCCTCAGGTATTTTCTTTCCCATCAACTCACACAGTATTTTCTGTTTATTTATTCAGTAGTATTCATTGATCAATTAGTCAGCTGTACTTGGTGCAGGGAAAGTAGCAGTTCACAAATGCAGGCAACACACTTGTATTCAATCTTAGTGCTACTATATACCTGGTTTAGTTTCTATAATCTACCAGGAATTTTATAAGTCATAATCCAATATGCTATTTGAAATTAGAAGTATTCATTTTTTCAATTATACTGATCTTGTCTATTTGGGGGAAAAAAAGCATACCATCCAATAATGCAGGAAGTATTTTTTTATAGGGGTATCAGTAAGAAAGTAGCCGTAAGAAAATAGCCTTAGATAGTCAAGCGCAGACCTCTAGAACCGGGATAGGCTTTTTTGAGGTTATAGATATGTCATCTTTCATAGGTATTCATCACTAGTTGGAATGGTGATACTTCCGGAATGTTACACAGTTATTGAATAAATTACACATACATACACATATGTATGTATGTATTTATAGTAAGAAAGATATGGTACAATCTGAGAATGCTACAGTCCTGCTCCAAATAGGGGAAAGTTGAAAAGCTAAATTGCACCAGTTATTGTGGGAATAATGCTAATGTAGAAGGGATAACTTCCTTTAGTTCTTATTGGTAATTCTATGCCTGTATGTCTTTATACAGAGAAAGTCAGATCTACCCTGAAGACCTTCTTAAAAATATCTTAGGAAGAATATAATATATCAGTAAAGGAAAAGGGGAAGGCATTTCATAAATAATAGCACAAGCACAATTTTTCTTACGCATTTATAGAAGGGAATGTTTTTAATACATATATTATAAAAGTTCAAAAAGCCTTGAGCTAGGGAAGGCCAATTGCACAAAGCTTTCTCAACATCGTATTAAAAATGTAATACTTATCAAATTTCATTGTTGTTAGAAAACCAGACCATAACTCCCAAGACCTTTATGAATATGAAAACATTTGCAGAGTTTGGTCAGCTGATATCTCTGTGATTCTAACTCAGTTATTTGAATTCTATTGTGAGGATACTTGTCTGTTTTAGCCAAAATCCAAAGTCCATAGCAAATCCCAAAAGCAGAAAAAGCAGGACAGTTACAAACAAAATTCTATGAGCCTGTGCTCTGTCAAGAGATCAAGTTAGTTGTTGTAGGAGTCTAACAAAATGCAACAAAATAGCCTTTTTCTTTTCCTGTAATCAAGGGGATATAACACCAAGAAGTATTCTTTCAACATTACTTTCATAATCCATAATTCTGCTTCATTTGGTCAAGAATTACGTATTTATTGACATATTAATGAGTATCCTGATTAGATGCCTCAATCTGCTTTTTGTATAGAAAGTTTTCATCTCTCTCTACATATACATATTGCTAGTAGGAGAAAGGTGAAATTTTATTTTCGGTTCAACTCTGTTAGCTTATTCTGGCTTCTCTTCCTGAGAATTAAATCCTTGACACCTATGCTTATATAAGAATGTATTACAAAGAAATAGAGTTTGGGATTAATTTTGCAGACTTCTGTAAGGTGGTTTTATATATCATATTAATTTTCTTTGATATGGAGTATATATAGAGTAGTATAGTCTCTATCTACACGTGGTTCATGATCTTTTTCTTTTTTTTTCTGATGAGTGCAGCACATTATATGGACGTTATACATCCATTTATCCAGTATCAGACCTGGGCAAATTATTAGCTGGAATATTAAGTAAATTTTTCATACTTGAAAGTTTGTTGAGGAAGATCAGTTCAACTGTTCTTTAGGACCCAGGCAAGTAATCTCATCTCATCTCAGTTTAATAGATGTGAATCTGCTTCTCACCCCCACTCCTCGATGCAGGCAAAAGTGAAGCAGAGCTGGTGTTACAGAGGTACAAATACACACATGTGCAGTGGAAATACACACATAATCACGAACAACACAAATGGTCAAATCTTACTCATCCTTTCTGGCTAACTAGACTGGTTCGCTGGTGAAAGGTATGCATGTCCTGCACTCCTTTAACTTGCAGACATATCACACTCATTTGAGGATCCTGTGTCCTCTATCTCAAATATGACTCCATCCAGTCTCTATGAACAGATCCTAGGCCCCTTCATCCAGTGTTGACTCTCATCTCGGGACATTCCAGAATCAATTTTTTTCTGCTAATTGGCTAGAACAGGTCAAAGTTTACCAGTGGAACATGCATACACATGCATACACAGACACAAACAAGAGACCATATTCACAGACAAAACATGTAGGAATAGGGTTCATCGAGGAGGCAGAACAAAGCACAACAATCAGTTGCAGGCCTTGAACAGGCAAACATACAGACCAACCACTTGCTTATATGCCCTCTCTCTTCCTCTCCATTTTTCCACATTTCTTTTTCCCTGATATACCCTGATCCCTTGCTTCCTCCACCCTTGGTCCTGCCCAGGTAAACATCCTGTCCCTAATTACTTTTTCCCAAAGGCCTCGCTTTGGCTGCATCAGTATCCAAACTTCATATTTCTAACATTATTATGTAGGTCACCTTGATCTTACATGGTATTACTTGTTGGTTATATTGGCCCTGTGGGCCTTTTAAGACTAGTCCCTAAATGGTTCTCAAAGCTCCCCTTCAGTTATCATAGTATCATAGAATGGCTTAAATTGGAAGGGACCTTAAAGATCATCTAGTTCCACCCCCCTGCCATAGGCAGGGACACCTCCCACCAGATCAGATTGCTCAGAGCCTCATCCAGCCTGGTCTTAAACACTTCCAGGGATGAGGCATCCACAAGTTCTCTGAGTAAACCGTTCCACTGTCTCACCACCCTCATAGTAAAGAACTTCTTCCTAATGTCTGATCTAAATCTGCCCTGCTCTAGTTTAAAATCACTCTTCCTTGTCCTGTCACCACATGCCCTTATAAAAAGTCCATCTTCAGCCTTCCTGTAGGCCTCCTCCAGGTACTGGTGGGCTGCTATCAGGTCTCCCCAAAGCCTTTTCTTCTCCAGGCTAAACAGACCCTCAATTTGTCCTCATAAGAGAGGTGCTCTAAGAAGTTCAACCTTTTCACAGAATCACAAAATCACGGAATCACAAAATGTTAGGGGATGGAAGGGACCTCGAAAGATCGTCGAGTCCAACCCCCCTGCCAGAGCAGGACCCTAGAGTAGATCATGCAGGAACGTGTCCAGGCGAGTTTTGAATGTCTCCAGAGAAGGAGACTCCACAATCTCTCTGGGCAGCTTGTTCCAGTGCTCTGTCACCCTCACTGTGAAAAAGTGTTTCCTTGTGTTTAAAGTGAACCTCCTATCCTCCAGTTTGCACCCACTGCCCCCTGTCCTGTCATTGGGTGCCACCGAGAAGAGCCTGGCTCCATCCTCCTGACACTCATCCTTTACATATTTATAAACATTAATGAGGTCACCCCTGAGGCTCCTCTTCTCCAAGCTAAAGAGACCCAGCTCCCTCAGCCTCTCCTCATAAGGGAGATGCTCCGCTCCCTTCATAAGCTTAGTGGCTCTGCTCTGGACTCTCTCCAGTAGTTCCCTGTCCTTCTTGAACTGAGGTGCCCAGAAGTGGATCCAGTAGTCCAGGTGGGGCCTCACCAGCGCAGAGTAGAGGAGGAGGAGAACCTCCCTCTACCTGCTTGCCATGCTCCTTCTAATGGATCCAAGGATGCCATTGGCCTTCCTGGCAGCGAGGGTGCATTTTTGGCTCATGGTCATCCTCTTGTCCACCAGGACTGCCACGTAATTCCCCTTTAACCACATGTGAATTTCGTTCATCCCTCATGACACTATTTGTAACACTTGTTGGCTGTTTCACCCAGGAATTTTTCATGTCAAGTTCAGTAATTTCATATATTCTGTTTGCTTTGCTAATCCCCAGGATAAGGCCTACTGATCTACATGTAAGCTATAACAAAGATTAAATTTTAGTTGCTATTGCCACAAAATCATTATCGCAAATCTTTTTTTCCCTTCGATTTAAGTTCTATATAAGAATTTTTCTTTTAATTAATTCAAATGACTGCAATCTTGAATTTTTTCCTGGGTTATTAGCATGTGCTATGCATGATTTCTTGAAACGCTGGTCCTCTAAGCCACACTATGTCATTGAAAAACTGTTATAAAACAGGACAAGAGTGACAGAGAGCAAGTAACTTTTTTTTTTATACAAAATTTGAGACAATCAATTGCTTCAAAAATACTTGCATTGATTCCCAATTTGCTTAGCACTCATCAACAATAAAACAGCCTACCTATGCAGCCAAACATTTTTTTAACAAAATTTCTTTTCATGCAAGTAATTTAATTATGTACTGCCAGATTTTGTCTACTGCCTTCAAGATCCGAAAAGTCATGCTTAATAGTCGCATGTTTGCTTTTTTTCATGGCCAACAGCTATCTTTGTTCATACTGAGTAATATGAGAGACCAGGGATATTCCGGTTCTCCCACATGCACCAGTATTTATGGACGCACTTCCTCTTAGTCAGTCACCATGCCAGAATCTGTGCTTTTAACCATTTGAAAAAGGAGACAGACAATGGATCTTTAAAACTTCTGTGATTGAGTGCAGATTGATATTCTATAACTGTGAGTCAAACAGGATGCAGCTCAGTGTATACTCTTTTCTACATGCAAAACAAACTGTGCATTAAATTGGGAAGAACAACTGAATTTCACAGTGGGAAGAATGCATTAGATTAAAATGATGCATAATCATAGGTGTATGATACTGTGCTCAGGTGCAGAAAATGTTTCAAGAGAATGAAGTGCTAGACACAGGTATTTAAAGAACTGTTTATTTTCTTTATCATTTACAAACAGGTGAACAGCAAAAAAGAGACTGACAATCTCCCCCAGATTAATTTTCAGCTGAGGGGTCTTTTGTATTAGGGTGATAAGCAACTTGTATTGAACTCCTATGAAAAAAGTTAACTATTTAAAGAACTTGTGAATCTAAGGTTATCTAGAAAACATGAAAAAAAAAAAAAAAAAGCATTTGTGAAGTGAATAGTGTTAAGAAATGTGCAAGTACTATAACCCAGACAAGTTAACTACTTAATGTAAGGGACTGCAGAAGTCCTGTAATCGAGTTCTAGTGCAATGCTTGAAATGTGAAATATTCCTTTCTCTTGTTTGGAGAAGCTTTGTTGTTGCATGATACCAAAGTATTCTCTTTGATAATGATTGTTATTAAACTTGATTTATAAAAATGAATTTTTCCACTGAAATATGACAAATTTTAACTTAGAAAGAGAGGAAGATACTTTTTTTTTTTTTTTTTCCTTGTTTGACTATACAGAAAATCTTATCTGCTAATTTTCAAAAGGCAGTGTTGGCTCAAAGAGATATTTTTAGGATCAAAAAAACTCATGTGAAATTCCTCTCCCTGACTGCTATATCTGCTCTACACATCCCTTTTTGCCTTTGTCTTCTGCCATTCTCTTTATCAAATATATCTTGTTCCTTTTACCTGCTGGTACCCTTGTTGCTCCTTTCAAGAGACTTGAGATGATGGAGCTTGTAGATTAGTTAGACTGTAGAGCTGGTGATGTCCTTAAATGTTGAAATTCTCTTTGCTTGAGTGCTAAACTGCCCTTAAAGAGAAAGAGCATTTTCATCACATTAGATAAGGTTACTGTTTTGTTTTAAAAACTGTTTGCTGTTACCTTCCTCAGCTTTTACTTTTTAAACGTCTTCACACATTTTTCCCCTGAACAAGCCCTATGTCACCTTCTGCAAAAGTTTTCTCACACAAGATTAAATATCTTTCTCAGTATTTCCTTTCAGGGACAATCATGGAAAGCAGCTAACTTTATCTGCATAACGTGAAAAGCTACTGAGAGCAAATTTAAAGAATACTCTTAAAGGAAACAGTAAGATAAAAAGGTCTTTTACCCTGTCTTGGTATCTTATTCAGTCTGATACTTCAAAGACTGAGTCTTTAATTTCCAGTCCTGCAGCAAGCCACATGTCATGACCTTGCTAAGTAGGTGGAAATCACAGGGAGACAAATAAGAAAAAGAAATGAAGAGAGAAAGAGAAGGAAGCTACAATTACAGTAACAAGGACAATGGGTAGTTCAAAAGCAGAGTTTCTGTTAGTTCAATGGATTTTTTTTTTCTTACTTGAGTGTAGTCTCATTGGTGTATTCCATAAGAGCCACCAAACAACTCCAATGTTTCCGTACAGTAATTGAATGATCTACTTACTGAAATCCATGTACCTCCTACATCTTTCCCTTTCTTACATCCTTGATTTTACAGTATTATTTTTAAATCCTAAGCTCTTAAACATGTCCAGTTTTGTACTGTAACATTTTTCACATTTTTCCATTCACTCGATTATTGTAAAATAGACAGCACCTTCCTATATTATTCACGTACTACAAAATACTGAAATCAGTAGTGCTGCAGTGGGTCTGATTTTCCCGATCTGAAGCAAAGGACAATGTGAATTGTAGGGCTGATCCCAGTAAGTCTCTGTCACACAAAACCACAAATTTCATATAAACTACATGAATTCTCAAAACTTTCTCCAAGATAGTATTTAACAGTCATAATATTTCTGAAATGAAAGCAGAAAATAACATTTTAAATGGCATCATGGTTAAAAAAAAAAAATCCTGGTCAATGTACATGGAAGAGTATGTCCACTAAAAAAAGATATGGTGCTCCTGCATAAAATATTATGCTATTAAAACAAGAGCAAGAACTTCAGAACTGATGTTTTTAACATGGTTGACACAGACACTATCACTGCATTAATTTTCGCTTTGAGCTATTTGCTCATTTGCAGCCATTGTGTCTGAAAGTCACAGCAACAATATTACAGATTTTGTCTTTCTCTGCCCTATTTCTGTTATATTTGCTCTACAACTATTTCACAGCCCTGAATACGAACCATGCAAATTTTTAATAAGTAGTTCTTTCAAAAGTGTGAACTCTGCATTGAGATGATGGTGGCCAGAGATACATGCATCAGAATGTCACAATTTAGAGAGTGCAATAAAAAAAAACAAATGCCAGTGCAGTTCCAAATTGTGTTGCTTTAGCAACTAATTCCTCCAGATACCCTGAACTTCACAAAGACGTTGTAGGTGACAATCTACCCTGGTTCATTTGATGGGAGTCTCAGGACACCAGTAACAGGTGGGGCTGACTGGAAACTTCATCCTGAATCTTACTGAGAACTCAAGCCAGAAGGCGTGAAGCTACAGGCTTAATTCAGATAATGTTGGATACGCCAACATTACTTATAATACCTGACATTTTACTTACTGTTGCAGTTGTCTACACTTGCATTTGCAATAAAATTTTTCTTCTCTGTTTCCTTTTCTCATTTATATCCTTAATTTATTGAAGCCCATCTCAGAAAGGAAATTTTACATAAAATAGAGGGACTTGGGCTTTTCAGAAACTTGTAAATCTAAGAAAAAAATTGGTTGGAGCTATGAAGGTGACAAATCCTTCAAACTTTTAGACATATTTAGCCATTTGAGCAAGAGTTAGATTAAAATACAAAAAAAATTAAATATAAAAGTATTCTCTGATTCCCTGGACAATGGAAAATCTGAAATGTTAGAAAGGACTAACACAATAACAATATGTAGCTCCAATTATCCAGTTTTCATTTAAAGATCTCAATGTACTTCGAAAATAGAGTTAGTGTCACTGTACCCAAAATTAAAAATGTGAAAAATAGACATAGTGAGAAGAGGTGACTGTTTGAAACTGGCTACTAGGCTTGCGGGAGAAATAGATGGGAATGATCCTCATCTTCCCTGTCTTCACCTTTCATCACTACTTACTCTGTTTCCAGTGTGACAGGGTTTTGCTTTGGCTGTTTTCAGTGCTTCATTTCTTCGGATGCAAGGATTAGCCTTTTCTTGAAAGTTCCTTCTGAGTCTATGAAAAAATATATAAATGAATGAGCCACAATAACATTACGTTTCATTATTGTTTGCCCTTTACTACATACAAAAAGTCTCATAAATATGTTACAGAGTGCAATCCCCATCAACACAGCCTCCAGCTCTTCTCATTTGGAGTCTCACTCATCAAAGGGCACTCTACGGTGGTGCCTGGGCTGAGGTCATGGTCCAGGGGAGAAGAGATTTTCTTCACACAGACAGGCAATAAAATTGTTCTCTGGCTTCTGATTCAGTGAGAAAAATACATTACGTTATATAGTTATTTTCATACTGTGAAATCTGTGATAAGAAATCTGATCTTGACAGATGATAGCTTTTTTCCCATGGCTGAATAAGATATTTGTAAAGATAGCAAATGTTGATTTGTACATGTTTTCAATGTATGCATTAGAATAGAACAGAATAAGAGGTTCTTATCAGTTGTAAATCAGTGTTAACTACACCAATATACATCAACTTTCCTGAAAGTTATTCAAAGCAGAACTGTTAGAAAATATCCTTCTCCTCATAAATTTCTGTGTGCATACATACATACATTTGTGTATATAAACTAGTTATTTATTTCCATTTAGCACAAACTGACATTTTTACTTTTTGAAAGCTTTATGGTGGCAATTATATCCAACTGCTACTCAAAATATTTCAGACAAAATCACCCCTGTGTATTCATGAAGCGGGAAATGTGCACGATTTATACTGCTTATTGCTCTGATTATCCTTATCCAATTGCTTTCTTTGTAGTTCAGCAACTGCTAACAGACACATAGATATAGATATCATTTTGGCCCCATCAGTGCATAGTATTTGTCTTCTGCTTTTCAGGAGAGAATTTGAACATCGAAACATTTCGTAATATTTTTTTTATTTTATTTTTTTCCTTTATTTTCCTTTATTTATTCCCCCACCCCAAGATTTATATTGCCACACAAATTTAGAAAGAAGGTTTGATCAGTTACCATAGAAATTTTCTATGAGTTTGCCATAAAGAATGTGATGCCATTAAAATGTGATGGTCTGACATTCAATCTATACTGGGAAGTTGACTTAAATTATATACACCGAAAAAAAATATTTAAGTAGATACCGATTCCTCTGGATTGGATTCAGTTTTATAAAGGCTTACATGCTGGGTAACAGTGCTTTCTCAATTTTACTGATGGCTTTAAGACCAAAATTATCACCTAGTTGTACTTCATCAGGTGGAATCCTTTCATTTTATGATAAACCAGAAATAAATCGCATGTTATTCACATATGCTGCTGTTATCTACTTAATTCTACTATTATAATTCACATTAAGTAATAGCATTGGTATTGTACCTCATTCTCAAAACCTGTTGCTTTTGCTGGTGGATTTAGGTATAGTGCCTGATTATCATTCTAAACAAAAATTTTACCAGAGACAACAGCCTTCTCTGAGAGACAGCAACAAAATATCTGGGTTCATTCTGAAGAAAGAAAAGAGTGCAGATGTTCTTTTGAAATTATAGCCTATATTATGGAAGCTGTTCTATTAATTTTAAGCATTGAGGCAGACAAACCAAGATGAATGGTTGCAGTTAGTATCTTCTACAGTCCCAGGGAGAGAGGGTCTCAAGAGGGCGACTCAGATCCTCAATGGACTGAACTGATCTCTTCAATAACTAGTCTTTTTCCCTGAACCATGAGGGGAATCTTTGCTAATGGATACCTGATAGGTTAAGTATCAGTTAAGTATCAAAATATGAGGGAGAATGAGCCAGGATCTGTGCTTCTATTATGTTTTTTTTTTAAGGAAGTATGCAGTTTCTGGAAGAAGGAGCATGCCTGCTAAGCCAGTAGTGATTACAAATACATACATGGATATTTACAGATCCATCGTAATCTCTAATGACTAGGTGACCCTGCTACTTTACTTACAATGGTGACTTGTAAAACTGTTCTCCATTGCTAAATAGAGCATCTCCCCACAGCAAATCATTCCCTTTGCATTGTGTGAGCCCTTTTTATTTTGTTGTTGGATGCAGGTTTACCAACTAGATCTCAAAGTTTAAGTTTATATGCAACTTTATGCAGCCTGATGTAGTCTGCTTTGCTGCTTTCCTAGGGCACTCATCAATTTAGTTGCAGAATTTCAGGCTGGCTGCTCAGTTAAAACTTGTTCTTTATGTTGTGGTGTTACCAGTTTTGGTCTTCTTACTCCCCTGGGCTGCTGATTTGCATATGGTTGACAGGTTATTTATGTGTTCCTTGTGGTTTGGTTTTTTTTTATATAGTGTTAGGGCTTGAATCTGTTTGGAGGAATTTGTACACAAGCAGAATTAGTTAGCATCCAACTCTGAATCTAATAATTAGAGATGAATTGAGTACAGAAGTACCCATGCTCACCTCAGGCTTTCTGAACCAGCAGAATAATTAAGCAAGCACCTAAGGCATGCTTGCCTTGAGAAGAAGAGATCTCCAGAAACATAATGCTACAGTTCTGTGAGGCATCAAGGCTGTTTTCCTTAGCTGAAAAATATATGAATATATTCCCTCTTTACTTTGACTGACACTCAGTTCTATCTAATTGCTTCTTTCTCTTAGATCTTAATCATTTGCATCACACATTACAGAGAAAAAGATCAAAGATCAGAGAGTGAGAAGACATGAAATAAGTTTCTTAGCTGACCCATTGTCATGTATAAAAACGAATATAAATTTTGAGACCTGTGGGGGTTTGTCTCTCCCTTAGCAGTAGAAATGCTTGGGACAATGATGAGACACTGGGGTTTTGAGTTTTAACTATTTGATGAATAAACACAGTCTTCAGTCAGCAGAGTGCCTTTTGCAGGAAATATATTGATTAAAGAAAGTAGATATCTTACCTAAGAAATACTCTGCCTCATGCACTGTGTTCTTATATTAGGACAGACAAAGAGCAATATTATCAAACAGAAACAGAATAAGCATAAAAGAGATTTCCTCCTTTGTATTTCTGGAGTGTCATAGTGTTATTGAACTTGCTATTATTCTACTGTAAAATTTTTAATTAATGCCTTATTTTTTTCAGATTTAGTGCATATGCATATATGTTACACATATGTGTATGTCTAGATGTATTTATTCAAATATAATTGTTTCTACTAATTGCAACATCTATTGGTTTACATGCCCATATTCACTTCTTTGAACATATAGCAGGAGTTATGACAGATAAGGGTGTCAAATTAGTGTTTAGAAGCTTTCAAAAAGAGAACTAAACATATGTGGAACAATTGATTCACTTTTAAAATTCCTTATTTGTCCATGACATGAATAGTGTGTGCAGTGTGTGTTAGAAATGGGAAAAAATGCACAGAACAAAAACCGTTATCACAACTGTATGGAACATCACCCTGGAAAAGAGGTGATTTGGGGGAATGTGGTGGTGGAGGTTCTAAAAGATTAGTAACATAAGGGAACAGTAGGAAATGACTGCTCATTGTCTTTTCCAGTATGAGAACTAGGATTCATCAAACAAAGCTGAAGATGAAGAAGGAATGATGAGACAAAGAAGAAAATTTTTGATGTTTATCTGTGCAACAGCCTGCAGACACAAGCAAACACTTTTTACTGTGAGAGTTGTCAAACACTGGAAGAGATAGTCCAGAGAGGTTATGGAGTCTCCATCCTTGCAGATTTTCAAAACTCAACTTCTGAGTTAGAAGTGAGTTTAGACACACTTCTGAGCAACCTGCTTTAACTTACCCTGCTTTATGTAGGGAGGTTGGACTACATGATATCCAGAGGTCCATTCTCACCGCGTGCCTTCTGTGAGTCTATAAAAATGTTTTTCAAGTGATATATATAAAGAAGTTCATTTAATTTCGAGCACAATCTGCTTTCTGGGATTTTCTTCTTGTTTTCTTGACTTAGTACACCATTTTTAATCTTGTTGCTGTCAGTGGTAGACTGTGCTGAGTGTTTATGTGTATACAAGAAGAGAAATATCTGCTAGATACAAAAATTCATGACTTGAAGATCAGTATGCTGTCATGATTTCACAGCTCATAATCGTGCCTATGAGAAAGGTAGATGGGATACATTGTGAAGCACAAACAGGCACATATGCACAATATTTTTTTCCTTCTTTCATAATGTGAAGAACCCCCAACTTTTACATTGTGGCTATCCCATCCAATACCATCTTTTCTTCAGTACTTGAAGATGAACCTTTTTTTGGAATAATTTTCTGACATTGCCTAAGCATATTCATTATAGAAGCCTTCAGACTGCAGGTTGTTTATTTAGCAGATTTGTTAATACAGATATATCTGTTTATAATGTTTATGTATCATAATTAAGGAGACATAAATAACAGACATAAATGTCATGTAATGCCTTGCTTCTCAATCTTGTAAGAGCACACATGAGAATTGTCACATTGAAAAAAAACCCCACAGGTGAGGCCAATGTTACTGTGAAATTGCTTTCAGAATTAATTTGGGTGGGATTTCTTTAAACTGGATTCAATTTACTCATCTAAATCTACTAGTAAATAAGAATTCTTAGATACGCCCTTATGATTACTGAGTTAAAAATGGGCCAGAGAGAAAAAGAAATTAAATGAGGAGATTCAGGTGTACCTTTGAAATCTCAGGCTCATATTTATAGAATTATTTTCCTCACTCTTAGTAGACCACATGTTCTGTCTTATTTTTGCCAATTAAAACAAATGTTAACAACCGTATGACAGAAGGTTCTGAAGTTGATAGCTTCAATTTGGAACTGTTCAGAAGCTGTCCAGATATCCTCAGAAGCCTTCCTGTACCTGCTCAAAACCAGATATTTCCACACATGGCTGCTACCCAAGAAGAATAAAATATTTTTAACATTTGGCTTCAGGTTTCATTGACAGCTGATTCTCTGACTTTCAAAGGACTGAGACATATGTATGAGTCAACCTTCAATATTTAGGGCCAGATCAGCAGCTGAAATAAATTGGCGCAGTTCCATTGACCACTACTGAATATGCTTGAAATTGTACAGTGAAGAAATAGTCAAGGAAGTAATGAAGAGATACAAAAATGCCGTCATTGCACTTGCATTTGAATATCAAGCTGGTATTTATTGCCATAAATCAGCATGTAAACAACCTTCATTGCTAATTGCTCTTGTCTTTGAGGCT
>VWZK01021114.1:17607-74628 GCA_013396935.1 Baryphthengus martii | reverse complement strand
CCCTTGATCATGGGAGCTATCTGGCAGGTAGTCCCATTTCTGTTGCAGTGAGGACAGAGTCTGGCTCCACCAGTCTATCTCCATTTCAGCCACCCTAATGCTTCTAAGCCTTTCTACTTCAGCTTTCAGCCTTTCAACCTCTAAGGCAATCCATCCAGTAGATGAGTTGCCTAAGTCAATTCAAGGTCAATCTAGAACAACAATGCTGCTAAAGAAAGGGCTGAACTACCAGGCTTTTGAGCTTAAATGGGGCACAAGGACCCATGGGCAGGGCATGTGGGTGTGAGCCCCCCAGGTGAGCCTGGTCAGGGCCATTAAGCCCTATTAATGCACTCAGGGCTCTAACATTACACAGCTATGCTCAAAGTGCGGAGGCCACAGACACTTTTCACTTCTGCAAACTTCTCCTTTAGCACAGACATATGCTGAAGTGTTCTCTGCACTAACTTTGGTTAGCAAAGACTGTGGGTTCTGTGTGGCTCCAGAGCTATTAAAATAGTAGTGAGAAAAGATTGCTATGTCATAGTTAAATTCTCATAATTAAGGCTAGATCTTCAGACTCCCTCTATCCCATTTGTTCATACCATATACAATGGAAATACGCAGTTGTAGTAACAGGACATCCAAGGATTGCCCACCTCAAACTGGGAGACCAGTTATGAGGCTGGCTATAATCTAGTTGCTAGGCAGGCTTTGCAAACATAGCTGGGATAAGCGTTTTGGAGAGATTGTTTGTTTTCTTGGGGACACAATGAAGAAGAGGGCATAGATCTGTCCACGGAAAATTTTATTATTTTTTTTTTAAATAGGGAAAAGCAGGAGAGGAAGAGAAGTGCAAAAATATGTCTTCACAATAACAATCCAAGACAAAATCTCGAGACCTAGTAACGTGTGGTGAGGAAGGGATGGAAGGCACATAAAGTAAGATTGAAATGCAACTTGGGATGAAATTCAAAGCTTGGGCATGACCTCAAAAAAGTATTATAAAGTGAGACAAAACATATTCCAAAAGGCAAAACTGATCTGCAAGTTACAAGACATCTTAATTTACTAGTGACTTGTCAAAAATTGTATAAGAAAAAAAAATCAGGTATAATTAATTTTTTTCAGAGCATCATTTACTGTAAAGTTTTTATCTCCATATAGGCCTATGTATGAGGTGCTCCAAGTCCTCTCTGGTTGTTAAGCTCTAACAGCTATGGTAGTATCAACTCTAATAAAACTGATGTTGAAATACATAATCATAAACAAAGTATGACTTACATTCTAGCCTATTGACATTATTTTGTTTACACAGAGGAAAAATAAATTGCCTACAATTGTTCTGATATTATTAGCTGTATTCCCTCCCTTGGATGATAACTGTTTAGTATCAGATAGATAAGAATTTGCAATGATTTTTCCCTAAGATAAGGCAGGGCAGAAGGGACTACAGTTTTTGAGGGTGCTTCCTTTCATACAGTGCAGCCAGGAAAAAAAATCCCGATATGCTGTGAGAAATGTTTGCTAAAGCATCCATTTTCTTCCTGCTTGAAAATGCAACACTATTTAAAACAGATGCAAATAGCCTGAAAACATAGCATTTATCTTATTCTTTGCCCAAGACTATATTAGAGCAAGCTTTAACTTGTACTAGCTGGGTACAACCTGGGTACACAGAGGTGACCAGCTATGAATGGCTGGAAACTGGAAAAATTACACCATCCTTAAACTCAAGTTGAGGAGCTGGAAGGAAAGGCCTGTAGAGATTAGTTATCCCATGTGACAGAAACTCCAGGCTTCTTACGGTTTTACAAATCCAGGTTCTATTTGAGGGGGGGCTAACATAGACCATACAACTGACCTTGTAGGAAACACAGTTGGGTGCCTGATGATTGCAGGATAAGGCCCCAAAGCAGGGCAAAACTCTAAGCAAATTAAAGCTCTGAAGGAACATGTCAGCCAGGTTATGTTAACGTACAACAACGAATGATGCCTTCCTGCTCCCAGCAGAAAGCCTGTATTTCTTTTATAAAGGGTAAATCTGTACATTGATTTTCAAGGGACTGGAAATTAATCAAGATGGCCTGCGAATTTCACCACAAATTAGAACCAGGAAAGAGATCCTAAACTACACTGCTGTCAATAACTACATCTGGAGAAGAAAAAATGTTGAGATGATTATACACCGGCATATTTCCTTTTCAGGTGAGTTCCATTTGAAGGTAGTAATAAAACCTTCTTAGATAGGGGATAGAAAAACTGATGGATTTTCAGTGGAGGCAGTACATTTTTGTCCTTTATTGACTGGTTGGGGTTGATTTTTGGTTTTGAGGGTTTTTTTTCTGCTTTTTAAATATACAAGGCGTGTCTTTTTTTGGTAGATAGTGCCAGATTTCTTCTTGCCTGAGAGGTTATAACTTCTTAAAGGCAATTGCCAGCTGCAATTTGAGGTCTCGGAACAAACAATTAGAGCTGCTCCTCTGCTCAGGTAGGATGGAGCCTCTTGCTTTTATTCCTCAAGCACATAACAAATCCTATCCCTTTCTTTTCTAGTTTCTGCCTCTTTCTCTCAAAATCCTTCAGTGATACTACACGTTGCAGAGGAAGATGTCTTCTCTTAGTTATTCAGGAAATTATCTTGCACTGCTTTTTATGTTTTCCTTTTCAGATGTAAATGTACAGAAGACTTTTGGAGAGGCTCATGGCTACTGCGTGATTGGAAATTACCTGGTTCATGTGTATCATGTTTCTGAAGGCAGTATTATGAGTTAAAGCTAGCTCTTTTAATGGCTATACTGATCTTTTGAACGAGTTTGGGATAGTACCTGTAATTTACTTGTAATTTCCATCAGCTTATTTTGCTGATGGAAAAAATATAGATTTTATAATTTAGAGACATCTATAGAGAAGCATGCCAGAAATCTTCTTATATCTTGAACAGGTGCTGAAAACACCAACATCTTTTTCCTTTCAATACCTGGGAATCACTTTGTACATAAAGAATCTCAAAAACTTCTAAAAACAATAAAATAAAAAGTTTAAAAGTACCGATCTTCAAGTATGGACACGTGTACTTACAGATCTCAATATTGCATTTCCTGTTTGTAAAGAATTTATCTTTTGTAGGATATTTTTGCAACTAGTACAGCTTAACTTGTTATAGATTATTAATGTATCAAATATGTGTGTGATTGTTATTGGTAACATAAATTAGAGGAGAAATAAATTTCTATGATATACATACACACAAAACTCAGACTGATGCTCAATAGATTTTAGTTTAAAATACATGATGCCTATTTTTAATAATTTTCTTTTTTTTGTAGTACCGTATTTTACCCTTTGAATCATTCTCAATTAAGCTTTATTATTTAATTAAAAAAATTCTCATTAGAATGTGGACAATCTTTTGTATCTTTAAAATACAAAGAGCTAGCTCTCCAAGACTCTGGATGTATGGCATTGCTTAAAGCACCAAAGTAGAGGGGAAAAATACCCTAATTGTTTTTCTATTGATAGTCACTCCAGCTCACAATTTTGTAACGATGTTGGGGAAAAGATCTGACAAAAATCACCTTGTATTGTTTTATCTCAGTAATCACTGAGATTGAAATGTTTCCAATGTGCAATATATATGGATCATAAATTTAATTTATTTCACATTATAAATAAATGGTAATAAAGTCTAGCTATAATGTAAACCATGAGTCGATATTAAATGTCAAAGCAACCCTAGAATACAAAAAGCACTTCTTTAAAGTCTCCATGTTTTGCTTAGGCTTTCTTTTTTTAATTCATCTTCTCAATTGTTGTTAGTTTAGAGTGTGTCAGAACATGAGATAATACAGCTCATTTTTCAAAGTTTCCATGTTTTACAAGATGAACTTCCTTAAAGCCCTATGCTAGTAAATATTTTACTTCTTCTGCGAAGAGAATTGCAGTAATGACAGGATGTGTGTTTGTGAAGCTCTTCAGAAATTCCTGGTAAAAACTGCTTGGTGGCTTTCTCAGTGTGTTGCAGATATCTACAAGGAAATGAAAATATATATCCATAACCACGGATGTTTTTAACATTTGGGGAAAAATCCACTGAAAGTGCTTCAAGAGTGTTTCAGCAGCTATATTTCTCTACAAATGCTACAAATATCTGATGCAATGGCATGGAGTTCTGTTCTGACGTTATTTAGAGATCAAAGTGTCTGGTTCAAAATTATTTTTAAAATTCCAAACCTAGCAAGTGCCATTTTAATGAAAATTGTGATTATGGTACCATTTACCTTTAAGAGTGTAATAATCCACAAATATAAATGTATCAATGTTTTTACTGAAATGTATACTTACAGAAAGCTTAATGGATAAGGTTCTTTTTAATGATTTTTACAAACCTTGTGACATACATGCTAGCTATCTGTTCACAGAAAGGTCTGAACTTTTAAAATCGTAAATTAATTTTGAAATGACTATGCCACTTTTAACATTCTGATTTAAAGTATTTTATGAAAACCTTTTAAGGAAGGATTAAAGTGTAATTTAACCAGATTTTCTATTTCAAGGGTAGTCTACTGAGTTGTTTTAAAGTCTATGAATACGCACAGGTTCTTTTTTCCTGGCTCCCGTAGTTAATAGGTATTTTTCTTATTCATTCTTACTTTCAATTTCCAAAATGCAAGATAAATTTTGCATGATTCTCTTGGAGTTTCAAAGGCCATATTTTCCTTTAATATATGAAGAGGGTTTCGCACAGTGTATTTCAACATTCCTCATGCTGAAGACATGCAAGCTACACTTAAAGTGTATGTTTTTCTCAGTGTGACAGCTGAAGTTGTCTTACATTCCTTCCGCATTCTGTGTGCATAAAAGCAATCTAAATCTTATGTGACAGTTAAAAGTAATTTTCGCTTGGGTTTCATTCTTTTTTGAAAATCTAGTCAAAGTTTGAAACATTGAATTGGTTCATTAAAAAAAATAAAATATATATGCATTCTGAATAATGAATCATAAAAAAAAAAAAAAAAAAGCAAACCTTGCAGCTAAAAGCATACTTGCCTGATTAGCAGTGTTGGTTTCTCTCTGTTTTCCATGAAGCTGAAGAAAGAAAACCCTTCCTGATAGAGAAAGACATTGCAGCTCCTAGATCAAAAAGAAAATACACTTCAAAATGTCTAGATTCATAAACTTCCCGGGACGGGTTTTACCAATGTTGCAGACCTCAATCCTTGACATATAATTAAGTATTGACAGAAATTGAATTCTCACTTCCCTGTCAAAAATGGGAACTTTCAAGATACCTAATTCAGAAAAGATCTTTAAAAAACAGTGGTTTTTAATAACTTGATAATTAAATCCTTACCTGTTTACCATAGTCATCTGTTAAAGTCATGGTTTTTTATTTCAACCACCTATGTAGTCTAACAGCTTGTTATCATATTTAGAAACCTCTAAATCTCACATTCTAAGAGACTGAAACCCCTAACTTTCTTGACTTTTCACTGAAATAGAGAATCCTCCACAGTGTTTGTTGTTTGAAGGACCTCTTGATAATGTTTTCCATGTGGGAGCACAGCTCTAGAAATCCAAGTGGTAAATTTCAGTCTATATCTTGCAAAAACTAACATGTACTTGCCCTTACACACTCCAAATTGAATAATTGGCCTCAGTAATATGTTGTACAGCATTTAAACCAGTATTTTATTAATAATAATATACATTATATTGTAATAGTTATAATTAAAACTTTTTTGGTTATTTTAATTATTTCATTATTTAAACAGTAAAAACATCGTTTCAGGATCCAGGCTTGTCTGCCTTACAACCAAAATCAGTGTAGGCAGAAGGCCATCCTGATTATCCCCTGCCTGCCACTTCACCCTCCCTGCCCCATCCCCATCCCATCAGTCAGGGCAAGCATTTGGCCTCAGGTTTGGGGTTTTACATTGTTTCAGATTAGTGCTTAAGAAGGGAGCTTCAGGTTTTAGCAAACATTTTAGCATAGCCCAATGTGCAAGCTCTCTTCAAATCCACGTGGGACAATATTTTAGTCCTATCTTATTCAAGAATCCATTACAACATTAATTGAACATAGGAGAAAGATTTTTTTCACATCTGCAAAATAAGTTTGAAAAGTATGGCTATTGTGAAAATGAGTGATAAAATACGGGAAATAGATCTCACAATTATTTCCCTTCATAGAAGTATCTGCAAACCCAGTGGAAACTTATAGCTGTGCTTCCATTTTAATACGACATTAAAATTTTCCAGTCTAAAGCTTCTGGGAAGGATCTAAAGGGAAATATTGTGGCAAGATTTTTCACAGACTGTTCAAATTCACTGAAAAATTCTATTCCGTGGAGAAAAATTCCACTGGCAGACAGAAAAAAGAAAGGAGATAGCAATGTCAAAATATCACAGTCATGAAAAAAAAAGTTGCTTTCAATACTTCCTTAATGAAATGCATTGACTCCTGTTTAAGGTACAGTGTGAAAAAGTGCTGAAGAGTGGGCAGCAGAAAGGAATGCCTAGATGTCTTTATTTAGTAAAAATTTCTTTTGCAGTTTACCCTATCATATATTTATTTCCCCTCCCCTTTTCTGCCAGGGAAATGTAAAAAAATCTGTATTTCACATAATTCTAGGAAAGGGTTCTTGTCACAAATGCATTAAAAAAAATCATTTTTTTTTTTTGTTTTGACACTAAATAGGAATTACAAATTTATCTTGAATGTCTACTGCAATATAACTTTCTTATAATTCCATATATGCATTCTTGCAATGAGAGCTTGTTACAAACCTAGTTACAAAGCCTTGCTCTGAGTGATAATAAGTGACAAGGTCTACCTGCATCTCCTTTTGGGAAGGAAAGAGCTCCTTCAGAGCCATCATGGGGCCTAACACAAACCAATAAGACTTCCAAGACTAATGATTTTGGGGGTTTGTTATTCAGGACAATGGAAAAGATGTGGTAGTAAATGATGGTATGACAAGAACATTATGCATAACAAAGTCTAGGTAGCTGAGGGATATAGTTAAACATATCTGCACCAGTCCCCAACTTTACTCTCAGCTCATTTTGAAGTAGATCATGGGCACATTGACAGCTGTGGTGTTTGATGACCATCCAGATGGTTACATCAGGAACTTCTTGCTCTTTAAATTTTGCACATGACCTTTAGAATTTGCCTGTAATCTTCACGCACATTGTGGTCCTGCTCCTCCTCCAAAGTTCAGCGCAGCAAAGAAATTCAAAAAGCTTGAACCACATCTTGAGTAATTTAAATGCTTTTCTTTTCTACAAGGAATCCTCTTTGCAGTAGTAAATGCTCACAAATATCTGCACTGAATAGCAAACTCAAATTAACGAATCTTGGCCCTTAGCTTAGCCCTGGTATGGATTTGCATCTTATGCTTTAATCATGTTTGTCCAAATTGACACCGTTATGAAATCAAGGATCAACCATGATCACTTCAATTATCTACATCCAAACCAGAGCAAAGGTCTGATTATGTAGTTATTATCTAAACAGAACTGTTTATGAGTCCCTTTTCTGTTTGAAGTAAATCTGTGGTCTAGGCAAAGATTCAAAACCAGTAACAGATTTTAGCTGGTGGTTGAGATCCGTAGCTAGGTCTATGCTAATGCTACTCGCTTTAACAATCCCATTACAGAAATGTACCAAACAATAGAATGAGTAGTGCTGTTGGCATTTATTATTAGAGCTTCTTTTTCCTGGGGAAAAAAAATAAATAAATAAAAAATTATTCATTGCACCAGTAGAAGGACATATGGAGATGAAAGCACAGGCTATCAACACACAGGAAGTTTTGATAGTATGCACATAAAGTTTTTTTCTACTGGAGAAAATACATGCTACTTCTAGCATGTAACAGGCCAGCCACTGCAAAGAAGAAATTGGTCTGAATGGACTATGAGCTGCTAAGAAGCTGGTCTTTCTTCTGCTAGCAGTGAAAAAGACTGTCCAGATTGGACGTGAGTGTTACAACATAAATGCAATTAGAGGCAGCCTTAGGCAGCACAGAGATCACCCCTATTTTTTTTTTATTGGAATAAAAGAGAAAAAGAGTCAATGTAACACGACAAACTGTTTCACAGCTTTTGACAGACCGCTTCTGAACATATTTTTTTAAACAAATCTTTCAATTAAAAAAAAGCCACTGTGACTGATTTCCTCGGTGTGGGAATCCAGATTTCTGTCTTCCCACTTAAGAACAGATGTCACCTATCTGTTGTGCACAGTGGGAGACAATAGTACATAATGCAGAGGCATTATTTTTAGTTATGATCAACAGCTGCTTGTTGACTCAAATAGGCAGCAAAAGAGTAGAGAAGATGGAGCTCTGGATTTTGCCCTGAGCTATGTGTAGCAGCCCGTCAGATTTAGTTCTGATGGGCCAGTTTATTGCAACAAGCTGTATGTGTGACTTACCTTGGGATTCCTGCAGAGCAAAGTAAAGGGGGTATGATTATCAAGCAAATCATCCCATCCCAGTACTGTACTAAACTGAATTATAGTAGTCTCAAATATATAAAAAATTTAGATAAGAGCTAACATAGCTTTTGCAGAGAGGTCTTGCCCCAGAAATCTAAAAATGTTAAGGCATTAACAGATAGATATAAAGATCTGCTATTGATATATTTCAGATTGTTTGGAGGGTTTTTTTAATGCATCTTTCGACAGTGCCTTTATGAAGGCACTTAAATTAAGCTGTCACAGGACAAGAATTAAGTGCAAGACTGGACACTAGTTCTGTACCAACAGTTGCTTAAAAGGTAGGAAATAATCATCGCTTTTCAGAGAGGAGAGAAAAGTCTAAAGGGATTTCTGGGATGCTCATAGTTGCCAAGTGGTATCTGGTCTTTTTCCAGGTTACTTAAGACAAAGTTTGTTGACACAATTATTCATAATAACCATGCATAAAGCATCAGGAAGTCTTGCAACAGAGCCCAGTCAATACAATTTCAGTAATGTGAAGAAACAGATGTGGAAGGTGAAACCTGAATCATCCTCGATGACTCCATGAGCACTTTTCAGAGTAATTATCACGATGATTTTCCAAATCAATCCTTAATATTGCAAAAATGATGTTAGTACATTATGAAAGAAATTGAGGGGGGAATGGGGCGGTGAGCAGAATGAGGGGTGTGGAGAGGTGGCAGACTGCATAAACCAGTGATGTAGCTGTACTTGGAATTCTACATACAATTGTGAATATCAAAATGACCAGGATGACCAGAGCTGAGGAACCACTTCCCATCCAAATAAATCTATGTAACACTAGTGACACTGGTTCTCAAAACAGATGATTGAAGAAGGGCCACATATAGGACCTGTAAAACAGCCAGCGATACAGAGAGGAAATGATGGTTGAATTCATTGAATTAAAGAACTCAACTCCATTTTCAGACAACTCATTTAATGAAAGCTACTCAAAATATGTAAACAAGTTGATTTTTATTTTGTCTGTGCCTGTTTAACCCTGAGATTTCAGGATTCAGTCCTTTACTTTTCTGTAGTCCTGACAGTCTTTTTCACCATTTCCTTACCCTTAAGTGGTTTTGATGCAATGTTACAGCCTTCCCAGTGTTGCCTTTTGGGTAAACATACTCAAATCTTGTGTGTCAAGGCATCAACGGACATAACTGTAGATAATAAACTTAAGATAAAACTGTAAGATGGAACAGGCTATTTAGGGGGAATTATATATAAAATATATATATAAACATATATATATCTGTTTAGATACACAAATGTGTAGTACTTTCCCCCTGACAAGCTCAAATTTCCTAAAGTAATAATTTTGCACCCAAGGCACAGCTAAAAATAAGGTGTACTCTAGTCTTTGAGCTGTGCCCATTGCTGTGGTTGTAGCATGGTCTGGGTCCGTTGGGGACCTCACCTTCCTGGAAGCAGACTGCTATCAGTCTGACACTGCATTTCTGCACAGTACAGTTTCAATCTGGCTGCACTAACACCACATAGGCAGGACACAACCTCTAGATACTTCTGAATGTCTTTAGAAATGTTCCAAAAGCCCTAACATGGTCCACATAGTGTATTGCCAGTTGGTTATTAAAAAAATAAAAAATAACCAACTTCATTGCAGAGCAGAGGATGATGATAAAAATGTGACGTACTATTGTTTTTGATTCTCGGTCCTCAGGCAGCGCTAATGATTGCATATAAGTCAAGAGGAAAAGAGACTTGCAATATGATGCAGCTTTGAAACGCTAAACTCAATGGCTGTTAGTAGACACGACTCTGTTCAACACTTGTATGTCCTCTCAAAGATGACCAAGACGAACCTTTTCTGGATAGGTCTTGGAACCAGTAGCAACACTCACTGTCTTCAGTCTTTCGTGCTTAGTTTAAATTATTATAACTACAGTGTCTTACCAGAAGCAGCTGTTTCTGTTATATGTACATCACATTTTAATTCTGAGAACAAAAGGGGTTTTATAGCCAACTATTTCCTTAATGCTCTTGCTATGCTAAAGTCTCTGTCGCTGTAATGTTTGGTATGAAGCAATATATTCAGTATTTGTTTTGACAATAAACAGACTTCTACTAGCATAGTATTACCAATAGAAGTAGAACAGAGTTCTACAGATCCATGGCACATAATAGAGGCCACATCTATATACAGATATTGAAGCACAAACCCATCGCTTGTTTCAATAAGTACAACTTCTAGCTGAATGCAGCAAATTAGTAAATATTTAAAGCAATGCAATTCTATAGTCCCAAGCCGTATAGAAGCTATTGAGCCAACATCATCTTAACGCGGTAGAAATGGTAAGAGCACAGGACTGAACCCACATCTGTTTGAGTACATAGAAGCAATTTAAACAGTTACACATGTAGCTTCAGGTTCTTATTGCTTGAATACAGCAGTACCATGTAGCTTAGCAAAATGCTGTTATCCTACAATGTCTCTATTGAGTGTTTTTTGCCTAATACAGCTGGTGACAGTACAGGTATCTTCTAGAAGTTATTATCTCAGGGTATGTGGATTCATCGAGCTTGCACTCTGCTCTAGGCATGCTAGTAGTCTGCAGACCTCACTTTAGCCTTTGCATATGTTCTGCTCCATCAGAGCTCAAGCAGAAACCTCCAACACAAACTCTTCGTAACTATCAGCTCATACAGAGTTTCTCTTAGAATCACAGAATGGTAGGGGTTGGAAGGGACCTCTGGAGATCATCAAATCCAATCCCTCTGCCAGACCAGGATCACCTAGGGCAGGCTACAAAGGAACATATCCAGGTGGTTTTTGAAAGTCTCTAGAGAACGAGATTCCATAACCTCTCTGGACAGCCTGTTCCAGGGCTCCGTCACCCTCACAGTAAAGAAATTTTTCCTCATGTTGTGGTAGAACTTCCTGTGTTCTAGTTTGTGCCCATTGCCCCTCATCCTATCACAGGGCACCACTGAAAACAGACTGGCCCCTTCTACTTGACATCCACCTTTCAGATATTTGTAAACATTAATGANCCTTCTACTTGACATCCACCTTTCAGATATTTGTAAACATTAATGAGATCCCCTCTCAGACTTCTCTTCTCCAGGCTAAATAGCCTCAGGGCTCTCAACCCTTCCTTGTAAGAGAGATGTTCCAGTCCTTTAATCATCTCTGTAGCCCTCCATTGGACTCTCTCTAGAATTTCCCTGTCCCTCTTGAGCTGGGGAGCCCAAAACTGGACACAATACTACAGATGTGGCCTCAACAGAGCAGAGTAGAGGGGGAGGAGATCCTCCCTCGACCTGCTAGCCCCACTCTTCTTCATGCACTCCAGGATATCATTGACCTTCTTGACCACAAGGGCACATTGCTGTCCCAAGTATAACATTGTCCACCAGCATTCCCAGGTCCTTCTCTGCAGAGCTGCTTTCCAGCAGGTCAGCCCCTCACCTGTGCTGGTCCATGGGGTTATTCCTCCCCAGGTGTAGGACTCTACACTTGCCCTTGTTGAACTTCATGAGGTTCACCCTTGCCCAGCTCTCCAGTCTGTCCAAATCTCACTGAATGGCAGCACAGCCTTCCGGTGTATCAGCCAGTTCTCGCAGGTTTTAAACCATTATAACAAAAACACGCACACCCTAGTTATTGGCCGAGACACAGAAGGAGACTGACATTTTGGCAGATGGTCTTCATTGTCAGTTCATGATGTAGCCAAGCAGGAATGCTGAATGCCATTCATCAGATTCACTCATGGATCCTTCTCTTTTTTTCAGATCATTTGGGTACCCTCAGTAGTCCACTGCCAGCAGGGCAACTCTGGAGAAACACAAACACTCCAGATGAGTCCACAGCAACAGTTCAGGAAATTAATACCACCTAGAAGTACTAGTATGAAGCACTGGACAGATTTCTTGAGATGTTTGCTTTACCTGGTGAAGAAAAGAAAGTTAGCATTTAAGGTCTACACAGCAGCAGTGCTGCCAGTACCATTAGTTTGTTTCAAGACTCAGCGTTATTTCCAACAGATCTTCTATTTTTTTTTCCTCTTCCCAGTTCTTTTATAGGTGTATAAGCCTTCACAGAGTAGCTGTCGTCTGTGAGCTTTGTTCCTATCTGTGACAGAGGAGTGACCCCTTGGGTAATGACATCAACCTGCAGTCAGAACATCTTTCAAAATTCTTTGGTTAACTTGAAACACCTTCCAGCTCATACTGTTTTGAATAACAAAGTTATTTTTCTTTCCTTTCATGATGGAAAACAGTTTTGTTAATTTTAAGATGTAATGTAACTAAAGGGAAAAACCCATTCATTTCAAAGCTCAACTCCTATCATTATTAGCATTTTCTTTCAAAATATTTTAGCCGAATAGGAGCATATCAAGACAAGTATTTTGATATTGTTTTATCTACCTATAGACAGTGACTACATTACATACTTGTACATCTGCTATTCTTTTATAGGATTGTGGGGTGTCTTCTGCTGTAGCAGACTCAGAGCTGCAGAAGTTGCGGTGCTTTGCACAGGGTGCATGCTCAACCGTTCAACCCAGGCTCTAGGATGTGGTATGCTGGCTGCAGGGGCAGAAAGAATATCTATCTCCTTTGTCAGTTTCTTCCTCCCTCCTATATCTTCCCAAAAATAGGATTAGCTAGATTAAAGGGTAAGTCATTATGTTCTTTACTACCATTACTATTACCTGTCTACAGATTATCGCTGTGGCCATTTTGTTTACTTAAAATAAGTTGTTTAAGTCTTGAACAAACAAGCCAGCGCATGGCAGAATCTGATCTGCATTAAATCCCATTCTCACTGTTAGGACTAAACACACTGTTTTCTCTCAGGAAATTATTTTAAAATCCATCATCTTATTAATACCTTATAATTTTTTTTTATTTTTTTTTTCACTATCTTAGTCATGCTTTAGGGCAACTGCCCTGGTGACATGCATTCTGAAATGGTGCTGAACTGGACAGCTGCTGCCTGTGTCCGGTGTGCCCAGCCTGCCTCCTGCTCCCCAGGAGTAGCCTGAGCTTCACACAGCAGCCAGTTCATGAGGGAAAAACTCTTCTCTAGCTTGTGGTGGCACATTTTTGTGTAACAATATTGTTGTCAGCACTGTCTACTCACAGACAGGCAAGTGGCTCCCTACATGCAGCACAGCTATTGCTGCCCACCTGGCTGTAATGTTGCCCTTGTCCAGCGAGTCTAGGAATTCATCTTGGCCAAGATTGCTTAGAAGCTGCTCCACTAGTTTAGATAACTCCAATTTTGATATTAATGTACTTAGTAAACATTAGGACGTAAATATAGAAAGTGTGTCAATTTAGACTGAGCAAGTAAGATGAAAGAAAACTTGTGTAAAAGGAACATGAAGTTGTATGACCAAGCATGAGCAGAAAAAGAAATGCCAGAACAGACATGATCAGGTATCAGAGTCCAAAGCACATAAGTTATGATTTAAAGTAATGACTTATATAGCAATCTCATAATTTATTCTACTCTGCTTGATTTTGCAGCTTTTAGCAGGGCATAATCTTCAGGCTCTCTCAGTAACCACAGCATCCCTAATGTTGCACTTCTAGTCTTTCAGAAGTGTTGGTTCTCCCTAAAGCAACAGCAAATAGCCCAGGATTCAATGAAACTGTTAGTCTATATCACATCCTTCAGAACGGCTTATTTTACAGTATTTACTTTAAAGTTTACTGTTAACAGGGTTCTAAAATATTCAAAAAGTAGAATCAATGCATAAATAAGTTAGTGTCACTACTGATATTTCAAAATTAAATTAGACTGAAAGTGGTTGAAGTAAGTAACACTGAATCTAAGGTCTCTTGACATAAATAACAGGTTATTAGAAACAGGCAAGTAGGCTAGAGAAAGCAGTGTCTAAAACCAAGGCTCCGTTCTGCACCTATTCACCATTAAAGATATCTATTTTCATTCAGCAAACTTTTCTTAAACAAAGATCTGGGTTTTTAAGTGAAATAGATTGACAACCTGATCAGCTTATTTGGGAAATAAACTCTTCCTCAATGTGTATCTTTTTTCTTCAACATGTGCTACTAATTCTATTAAATACATACATTCTACTTACCTAGAAAATGTATTCCAGAGGCCGTCTCTTTCTTTTGTAGCAAGTTGGTTTTGTTCTCATTTCCTAAATATCTCTTTCTGAACACACAAAGAAAATACATCTAAAAGCAGCATGTGCTTCTACACAGTAAAAATGACATGTCTAAACTAGCACTAATCAAATGTTACAACTTGAAAGATTCAATTGGTTCCACTTAGCCACACTGTAAAGACTCAGAAGATATAGAAGCAAGGAGCTGTTACACTCCCTTTGTTAAAACAGTAAGAGGAGGAAACTGTGGTGCCCACCTTTCCTGTAAGAGCCTTTAGGCTCCTAGACAACTCATCTAGTAAGAGATTTATGTTTTTCTCAGAGAGACAGTTACATTTCAGCTGAGATGATTAACTTCTGTCTCTAAACATCATGGAAATGCTCAAGTTCTTAAAAATATTCTGATAGGCACAATTTATACAGAGTTTTTGTGGGGTTTTTTTGGTCCAGACTTAATGAGAATGAAATTCAATTATTATTAATAGCAGCTGGGCCCCTACTAGGATCCTGATTTGTAATTAAAATGGAGTATTATGTTCTGTCACTGCCATATGGTGTTCTGATCAGCCACCCGTGCAATGTCAGTGAGACTGTTACTGAAAATGCCTATATACATCTAAATTAGGTAAGTTTTTACCATTGCATATCTGACTGTTAATCCTGCAGGCAGTGGAGAAATCACAGGGAGTCATTGAAGTTCACTACATTTCTCTGTATATCTCTGTTGTGGTTTAACCTCTGCTGGTGGCTAAACACCACACAGCCACTCACCCACTGCTTCCCACTCCACCTCCTATAGGAAGGGAAGGAGAATCCAGAGGGGGGGAAAAAAAAAAGTGAGACCCCAAGGGTTGAAATAAGGACAGTTTAATAAAACAACACAATGACAGAAGAAAACAACAGTACTAATGAAATGATAGACAAAGCAAGTAATAGAAGCCAGGAAGGCTCTACCTGTGCCCAAGACACCAACTTTCCCTTCTCTGGCCACACTGGAGCTACACACTGAAGCAAGTTGAAAATAGGCACACCCACCCCAGACCAGTCCTCCCCTTATACAGGGGCGTAACTCAGTATGGTATTGAATATCCCATTGGCTGGTTCAGCTGTTTATCCTGGCTGCAACCCTTCCCAGCTGCAGCCCCTCCCAACTGCTTGAGCCAGCAGCTGCTGGTGATAATTAACCCAAACCAAACTCAGGACATTCTCCTTTCCAAAGCAAAAGAGAGAAATTAGAGCTGCTGGTGGAGGTACTGAAAAAAAAAACAAAAAACAAAAACAAACAAACAAAAAAAAACACAACAAAAAAACAAACAACAAAACAGAACTATTTTTTTTGATGGAAATGGTTGTAATAAGAATAGATATCTACAATTACAGCAATATTCTATATTTCCATCTTCATTCCAGATGATTTCTTTGATCCTGCTTACTTCCAGATGAAATCCAACCATAGATGAATACCCTGGTCCCTGCTGTATTCTGAGAGCTGAAGATCTCCTAGGAACAGCTGGATTCACTCAATTTTGTACTTGCATGTAGAGGACTTGACAGTGCTGAGTTTTCATTTCTTTTAATTTCAATTTGGCCATGATAAAGACTGCAAATTATAGCCATTCTTTACATATATTCATGGACTTTTTTTTCCTGTCTGTTGAAACTGCAGCATGGTTACACTTTAATCTAGCAGAGCAGCCACACATTTTGAAAACAAAAACTCATAATCCCACTGTATTCCAAGGTTAAATGAGTAAAAATTATTTGTTTTCTGTCTTTCTCCTCAGCCCATTCTATCACATGTAACCAGACTGAAGCCAATATTGTCTTCCATCAAAACATTCAAGAGGAGACTGAATTGTTAACTGACTTTATTTTAAACATGCAACTTGCTTTGTTTTCTGGAGGAAAACCAGAACATTCAGACATCTTTGAGATTCATACTAATTAGTTACATTTGTTTTTACAGAGTTTCGGTTCATGGGACTCATAGTTCAAAACTGTGACTGCATGGGAAGTGGTTAGGAGTCTGCAGATTTTGCCTATTTCCATCACTACATTTGCACGTAAAGGTCACTTCACCACTCTGTCTCCTTTTCCCCATTTGTAATAATGCTAACTTTTCTTCTTAAAGCTTTCTGCAATTCAATGACTAAAGATTACACACATGTTGTGGTTTTGCTGGCATAGAATTCTAGGCCCACTATGATGTGCCATTCATTAGCAATTTCAAGTCAGCCAGGAGCTGAAGCCAGAAGGGGCAAAATCCAAGGCAAGTGACCCACACTGGATAGAGGTGTATCCCAGACTATAAATGTTATTCTTAGTATAAAGGGGGAGGTTTGCTGAGAATAAGAGGTCCTCCTCTTCTGTTCCTCCTGCTCCTCTCCAACCCGGAAGGGACTCACTTACCATTTTGCTCCTGAGGATGGCTTTCCCATTTATTGCAACTGTTGTATAGTCATTGGGTTGAGTATAACTTTGTGTACTTTACATTGGCATTAGTTTTGCTATTTCATTAAATCTGATTTTATTTCAACCCACAGGTCCTTTTTCCTGATCTCCCTTCTTGGCTGGGGAGAGGTCATCATGTGATAAAGCAACTGCTATAATTTAGTCCTGGATGTGGACTAAATACAGACAATATGTGAAAGATAATTGCTATTAAAGTAGTAGTGCCAATGTAATACAGCCAGTGCTTGGAGAGGAATGGAGCATGGTACCAAAATAGTGATTAATAAGAAACTAGAATCTACAAAACCAATAGTGGGATACTAAAGACGTTTAAAATGACCAATAACTAAATTAAGATCAAATGCAGATAGAAATACAGAATTATAAGCCTGGTCATATTTGTTGGTGGATTTTGTTTGTTTTTAAATGAATAAACCAGGAAACTCTAAATCATGATAGAAGGGGAGGGAGAGAGGAGAAAAAAATGATACAAGACAAGATGGATTTTGGAAAGATTCATCCAAGATGGTCTTAGAAAGCCGAGCACAAACAAACAGCATGATCAGTACAGTAAAATGTGGAGGAATGGAAGAAAGAGGAAAGGACGTGGGTTATTCTTACAAAATGCAGAGTCCTGTTTGGGGAAATAAATTTCAGAAAGCACTTCAGGGAGAGGAAAGAGGAGACAGCAGAGTCACAGAAGCCTATCAGCTTACCATGAGCTCCCCACATGTTCCTGTGGTCAAGAAGGTTGTGTTTACAGTCAGGGGAACTCTAAGTAGGAAGAGAAAGTTCTGCTTATGGCAACATGGAAGCTCAGCTTACTTTCAAGGTGGAGGAGTGCTATAAAACACTTTCCATCCCTATGCAAAAAGATTTTTAAAATTTAAGTCTGGGGGTTTGAGATATGGTCCGTTGGGACCAGCACTGAGTCCATAGATGGGGTGTTCCTCAGAGTGAATCTAAAAAAAACCAACATGAGCAGTCTGGAGAAAGAACATAGCTGGATCACATTTTGCTCATGTAAAAGTTCAACAGGCAAATAACCAAGAACATTTTGATTCTCACAGGTAATGATTTCAACTGATTGCAAAGAGTACTTTCTTCTCCCCCTTCCCTGAGCCTGATTCAAGCAGTGAGCAAAAAGTCATGTCAATAGCAGAATTTCCTCAAATAAGTCCACTGTTTTCTCCCCAATTACTTGCTATTTTAAACACCTTCTCTATCATAGGTACAGTCACCAAAGCGATCACTCTGATATTCCAAGAGAACAATGTTTCCACACTAGAAGAAAACAGTTGTTACTCCTTCCTTTTTCTGCTACAGTTTAACTTACCCCAAGAAGGGCACATGCCAACTAATTTTGGAGATTGCCAACATGCCTACAAAGGGTGAACTCTTCAGCAGACAATGGCAAAGAGCAAGGGACTGTCCCTTCTTAAACCACCTCTCTCTTATGCACTAATTAAAGCTGGATACAAGTTTGCACTGAGCCTATTGCAGCATTATTTATCAGGATACTGAGGGCTGTGCTCTCTGAGGAAGTTTTTTGAGTGGACTCTGAGCCTATTTTATTATTATGCTCCCCACTTTTGAACATAGAGTTTGATCTAGAATTTTCAAGGGAATAGCAACATAAAGATTACAATTGCCCTAGTGTAGCAGACCCTCTGATTTGCATGTAAAAAGTGACTGCCAGGCAGTTATTGTCCCAGAGTTAGCTCTGCTGGTGAGGAATCCTTCTTTGATTTAACATACGGTAGCTTAAGATCAAACCAGATGTTTTATATATTGTTGTCCAGAATGTCCCCTAAGCTGCCAGGTGTATGGAAAATAATCCACAAGCTATGACCCTTACAGAAGGCATAAATCCTGTGCCAATTATGGAGCCAGGAGAAAGCTGTATTCTTACAAAAGCAGAATTTGGGTGGCTCCTTCGCACAAAAGGAACAGTACCCACATTACAAAAAAAAAATAAAAAATAAAAAAATAAAAGAACAAGAGTGTGGAGAAACACTTTATTCAGCAAAAAAAATACCCAAAAACAAGAGTGTGGAGAAATAATTTATTCACAAAACTCAAAATCTTCAAAATACACAGCCAGTCCTTAGATCACAGACCTTCCTTCCTGGAAAAAAAAAATCCTCCCTCAAACTCACATAAGTACTTTTTCGTCAGGTCCATGTATATGCATGACACAGAAAAGCATCTCAAAAAAACCCCCAGCACCTGCTACTGAGATGTTCAGAAGGGAGAGCTAGATTCAGGGAAAAAGACTGTTCATCAGCAGTATGTACTAGCTTTGCACTGTTGTGCAATAGGTCTCATTATTGAAATATCAATGTGCAGAACAGAACTGCCTGGTGAGAACAGCCAAGTGAGTACTTGTTGAAGATGGTCATCTGACTAATAAGGATGAACAAAAAGCAGAGGCACTCAGTGCTTTTTTTGCCTCAGTCTTTAATAATACTGAGAGACCTTGGGCTTTCCAGTCCTCTGAGTCAGAGGACCACAGCTGTGGGAACAGTGACTTTCCATTTGTGGACACTGAAATTGTAAGGGATCAGCTATATCAGCTAAATGTTCCCAAGTCCATGGGGCCTAATGAGATTCATCTGAGAGTACTGAAGGAATTAGCAGATGTTATGGCAGATCCCTCTGTATCATCTGCCAAGCGTCTCGGGAATATGGAAAGGTCCCTGCCAGCTGAAAGCTGGCCGATGTTATTCCAATTTACAAGAAGGACATAAGGGAAGACCCAAAAAACTAAAGCCCTGTGAGTTTAAACCTCAGTTCCTGAAAAAATTATAGAGAAGATTATACTGGGTACTAGTGAAAGGCATTTAAAGAATAATTCAATATTAGGCACAGTCAACATATGTTCACAAAGGGGAAGCTCTGTTTCACTAAATTGATATCCTTCTATGATAAGGTCACCCAACAAGCAGATGAAGGCAAGGCAGTGGATGTATTTTTTCTTTACTTTAGTAATGCTTTTGATATTGACCTTCACATCATCCTTCTGGACAAGTTGTCCACCTGTGGGATGAGCAGGACTAGGGCAGTGATCATCCCCTGTACTCAGCACTGGTGTGGCCATAACTCAAACACTGGCTTCAGTTTTGGGCCCCTCACTACAAGAAAGACATTGAGGTGCTAGAGCATGTCCACAGAAGGGCAAGAGGTTAAGAGTCTAGAGGAAAAGTCTTGTGAGGAGTGGCTGAGGGAACTGGGATTGTTGAACCTGTAGAAAAGGAGGCTGAGGAGAGACCTTGTTCTCAACAACTCCCTGAAAGGAGGTTGAAGCGAGGTAGGGGTCAGTCTCTTATGCCGTGTGACAGGACAAGGAGGAACAGTTTCAAGTTGCACCGAGGGCAGTTTAGGCTGTAGGAAAAATTTCTTCCCTGAAAGGGCTGTCAGGCCCTAGAATAGAGTGTCCAGGGAAGCGGCAGAGTCCCTGTCCCTGGAGGGTTTTAAAAGCCATGGAGGTGTGGTGCTGAGGGACGTGGTTTAGTGGTGACTTGACAGGGATGGGTTAACAGTTGGACTCGATATTAAAGGTTTTTTCCAACCTAAAGGATTCTATGATTCTAAAAAAAAAAAAAATGAATGCCTTTCTGAGAACTTACGGACAGATTGAAATAGTTAGCAGAGATTTTAACAGAAGTGTTGACAGAAATAAGGAATATTTATATAAAGGGCCTTTTTATTTAATTACAATTGTTTCCAGAGAACAAGCAAAAACAAAACTTGCTTGGATTTAAGAAATTAGACATTCACATGAATAACAATCACATATGCAGCTCTACCATAACTTAGTCAGTTTCAGTGTGACAATAATTTATCAACTTGTGGTATTACTTCAAGATGAGCTCAAATACAAGACCAGATGATACAACATAGGTAGAAGTTCTTAGTGGAGTTGCGTGCAACAGCTATGGATTGTAATGTAGTTCAAAAGCAGCAGATATGTGGGGCAATGCAGTCAACACTTGAGAAGCCAGCATCCAAAACACGCACCTTTCAGAGGTTTTACTGTAGTCCCGCTCTAATCTGGTGCCATGACCTGAATGGCAGTTAAGGTTGGAGTGTAAGTGCGTTAGATGGGCTCCTAGAGTGTGTGTTTGGGTGCAGTTTTACTTGGAATGAATACAGTGACTGCCATGTGAAGAAACAGTGAGAAATGAGGTCTATGAGATCTCCTTCATAAGCGTACTCTTGGTCTGAACTGAGACACTAATGTAGGTCCACACTTTGCACCTACATAAAACATGTAGAAGCAGTTTCTGGCGTGATTGCCAGTCTTCATTAGATTGAGACTCTTACATGCAGTTTTAATAGATGTTATGTTTCTTAATGCTTCTCAGTAAAAAACTGCTTGGAAGTTGCTATTAGTTATTATGGAGAACTTTGATTAGCTATAGTCTACCTAGATTGCTGATCAGTAACCATGAGGAGAGAATACACCGAACGCATCCAGGTTAACTGTTTCTTAATCAACTTCCAAACAAGAGAGAAAAAAATCCTTAAGAAGCAAGATCAATACCTTTTGCTCCAAAACTAATAAAAAACCCAAATATACACTATTTAATTGACTTCTTACTTTCTCACCCCCTACCATCAGTGCAAAATAAAACAAATGAACCTCAGCATGATTTTGAGAAGACACATGTGATTCTATAATCAAAAGTGTAGTTTTATACAACTGTCAAATAATTGCATGTTCACTTACATACCTAACTACCTAACTGTTTCCAGAAGAAAATTACCCTGCCAGCACCACTCCTTTAAAACGTTTCCAGGTGCAAACTTCCAGGCAGACTTAAAGTCCATTTGAGAATATAGGCTTATTGCTAGACTATTACACTGTAATATCTGGGGTCACTGTTTTCTGATATTTGCATCATTCGGCCACTGGAACAAACCTGGGACCATCATCCCAGAGGGAAAGGAAGTATGAGGACAGCAGACCACAGTTATGGTTTAGCTTACATGGTTTCCTTGAATAGCATGTTTTCCTGCCACCGTTGGAGACAGACTACAGGGTTAGGCAGACGGTCTGCTCTGGTAATCATTTCTTGTTTTCTTATGTTCAGCATAGAACTTAACATCTTGAATGGCATGAAGGATAGGGCTCCATGGGAAGGGCTGGCTTTCTGGGACTCAGCTTGTTTAGTAACAAGATCTGGAGTTAATCCTCTGCCTTTTTTTCCCTTCTCTTTTCATGCAAGACTCTCAAGTTTTTGTTTATGTATGAGTATATGCTTTAAAGAGTCTGTTTGTGGAGATTACAAGTGAGGTGATGTATGGATGAGCTACTAACTTAGATACACTTGTCCTAAGGATTAGGTAGAGGAATAATATGAAAAACCATATTCAGGTTTTTCAGTGGACAAAGTGGAAAAGTGAAAAAATTACTGAGAAGAGATAGTTGGACCACGACTTCTTCCCTCTGCTTACTGTGAGGGTAAAAGTGTCTGACCTTGTCTGAGACTCCATTGAATTCTGTCCTGGGGAATGACATGCAAACATCAAACAAAGTTAGGTTAGTACTTAAATACAAAAATGTTAAGTGGCGCTGGAAGAAAGAAAAACATAAGGAAACTAAATGCACCCTGAAGAATAAACATTTTGCTCGGTGTCCATTGCTGTCTGAAAGTGTGTCACAGCTGCAGAGACTGACAAAGAAATGGCATTACTAGGAATTCACACCTCAGCTGTCTTTCTTGGAGGAGAATCTCAGAAAACATGCGTAAAGAGCTGGAGGAAGAAAGCAAACCAAATTGGTGAAAGGGCCTCAAAGTGTGTAAGTGTTCTCCCTATTTCAAAAAATAGAGACAGTTGTTCATGTAGTAACCTTCAAATACAAGACGTACTAACTATTCAGGAATAAAGCTTTAAACATTCTGGCTAAGTCTTTTGCAGATGTGCAGAGCCTTCTTTCTATTTCTGGAACATCAAAGATACAAAGATACAAGAGTTCATGCACTGGAAGTCACAGAAACCCCTGAGAATGGTCATGTAGGGGTTAGGACTTCTCCCCCTCAAAAAGGTGGCAGGATCAGTAATCCATCTGAAGTGTATCTATACCAATGCACACATCATGAGCAACAGACAAGAGGAGCTGAAAGGCATTGTGCAGCAAGGAAACTGTGACATAGTTGCCATCACAGAAACATGGTGAGATGACTCACACAGCTGGAGTGCTGCACTGGACACCTATAAACTCTTCAGAAGGAGAAGTGGTAGGGTAGCCCTCTATGTCAGGGAATGTCTTGACTGTCTAGAGATTAATGATGGTGATGATAGGGTTGCGTGTCTATGGGTAAGAATCAGGGGAAAGGCCAACAAGGCAGACATCATGGTAGGCGTCAGTTATAGATTGTCAACCAGGATGAAGAGGTAGATGAAATATTCTACAAACAGCCAAGGAAAATCTCGTGATCGCTAGAGCCCTCATTCTCACAGGGAACGTCAAGTTACCAGAGGTCTGCTGGAAATACAATACAGAAGAGACGAAACAGTCCAAGAAGTTCCTGGAGTGTGTGGAGGATAACTTACTTGCAGAGCTGTTGATTGAGCGAACTAAAAAATGTGCCTCACTGGACCTGGTGTTTGTAAACAGAGGACTTGCGGTTGATGAGATGATTGAAGGCTGTCTCAGGCATTGTGATCATGAAATGATTGAGTTCATGATTCTCAGAGAAGGAAGGAGCGGGGTCAACAGAACTGCTACCTTCGATTTCTGGAGGGCACACTTTGACCTGCTTAGGAACTTGGTTGACAAAGTCCCTTGGAGGGCCATCCTACAGGGCAAAGGAGTCCAGGAATCCTGGACATTCTTCAAAAAAGAAATCTTAAAGGCATAGGATCAGGCTGCCCCATGTGAAAAAGATGAGCCTGGCTGAACACAGAACTTATGCTGGAACTTAAGAAAAAAAAGAGTTTGTGACCTTTGGAAGAAAGAACAAGCAACTCTTGAACACTACAAGGATGTTATGAGATTATGGAGGGAGGAAGTTAGAAGGGCCAAAGCCCACCTAGACCCTGAATTGGCCACTGCTATAAAAGACAATAGACAATATTTCTATACATTAGCAACAAGAGGAGGACTAAGAAGAATCTTCATCCTTTATTGGATGCAGGGGGAAATACAGTGACATAGGATGAGGAAAAAATTGAGGTACTGAATGCTGCCTTAACCTCAGTCTTTAATAGGAAGGCAGCTGTTCACTGAGTGCCCAGCCCCCTGATCTGGAAGACAGGGACAGGTTGCAGAATGAAGCCCCCATAATCCAAGGGGAAGTGGTGTGTGCCCTGCTGCTCCACTTAGGCATGCACAAGTATATGAGGCTGGATGGGATCCACACAAGGGTACTGAGGGAGCTGGCGAAGTGCTCACTGAGCCACTTTCCATCATTTATCAGCAGTTCTGACTAACCAAGGATGTCCCAGTAGACTGGCGGTTAGCTAATGTGACACTCATCCACAAGGGATGGAAGGAGGATCTGGGGAAATACAGGCCTGTCAGTCTGACCTCAATGCCAGAGCAGATCATCCTGAGTGCCATCATGAGACACATACAGGACAACCAAGGGTTCAGGCCCACTCATCATGGGTTTATGACAGGCAGGTCCTGCTTGACTAACCTAATCTCTCTGTTGGTCTCATTGAGGTTAGGAAGGCTTTACAGAGGGGTCTGGTCAGGCTGTATCAACAGGCCAAGGCCTATGGGATAAGAGTCAACAAGGTCAGATGCCAGGACCTGCACTTACATCACAACTACTCCATGCAACACTCCAGGCTTGGAGATGAGTGGTTGGAACTCTGTCAGGGAGAAAAGGACCTGGGGGTGTTGGTTCACAGTCAACTGAATATGAGCCAGCGTGAGTCCAGGCAACCAAGAAGGCCAACAACATCCTGGCTTGTTTCAGAAGTACGGTGGCCAGCAGGACTAGGGAAGTGATTTGGGCCCCTCACTACAAGAAAGACATTATGGTGCTGGAGCGTGTCCAAATGAAGCTAGTGAAGGGTCTGGAGAACAAGTCTTACAACGAGTGGCTGAGGGAATTGTGGTTTTTTAGTCTGGAGAAAAGGAGGCTTAGGGGAGACATCACTCTCTACAACTCCCTGAAAGGAGGTTGCAGCGAGGTGGAGGTTTGACTCTTCTCCCAGGTAACAAGTAATAAGACAAGATGAAAAAGCCTCAAGTTGCACCAGGGGAGGTTTAGGTTGGACACTGGGAAAAACTTCTTCATTGAAAGCATTGTTAAGCATTGAAAGAGGCTGCCCAGAGAGGTGGTGGAGGCACCACCCCTGGAGGTATTTAAAAGACCTGTAGATGGGACATGGTTTAGTGGTGGTCTTGATAGTATTAGGTTTGTGATTGTACTTGATCTCAAAGGTCTTTTCCAACCAAAATGATTCTATGATTCTATAAAAGCATCAAACCCATTCATGCTTTGGCTAAATAAGGGAGAGCAACAACCATTCCACTGTATTACACAACAATTTGTCTTGGATTGCTCTCAGGCAGAATGCCTGTCACAGCTGCCAAGCAAGGACCCCTCAATAAGTACATCACAAGCGGCCACAAATAATAAACCAGGATGCTTCAAGAGGAGTGATTTGCACCACTGCAGAAAGCAACTATGAAGTATCTAAACCAGGACATAAAGGAGGGCTGCCTTCTGATATATCCCTTGTGCTATCATTATGAAGTTTGATTTTGACTTAATTCCCAATTCTCTTGATTGTGAGCATTTCAGTATGCACTAGCCAGCACCAGAGGGATATCCATGTGGAACAGAGAGCAATTTTCCTCCTGGTAAGCGTATTTTTGTGAATCACTATTCTGATTTCAGCAAAACTTACTTCATACTCCAACTTAAGGCGGGGGGGGGAGAAATCACTTCAAAACACAAACAAACCCCAAAATCCCCACCACACTGTAGTTTAAACCACTTTGTCTTGATGAATAACAATTTGGCAGGTGGCAGTGGAGTGGCTGTGAAGCTGGAATTAAAAAATAGTCAGCAAATGTTGATAGTTAAATTCCTTTTTTTTGAGACGAAAGGTTGAATTGCTTCAGAGAGTAATGAATATGGGCTGGGGTGAGAAGGCCAGAGGTGGGAGTTCCCTGCTCCCATGCCTCTCACTGGGCTAGGTGACTAAGATATTTGGTAAATACTTACTCCTTGTGAACTGCTGGACTCCAAGCAAAATGAAAATTCAGAGTAAGAATTAGTCCCATAGGTGGTGCTGAGAGATATAAATCTGAACTAAAACTTAGTACCTGCATAACATGACTTTATGGAAGTCTTGAGCAGAGAGCATTAATTTACTGCAGCATGGCTCACAGAGCCATCATCAGCATTGCTGGGACAAGTCCAAGGCATTTCAGCTGCCAGTATTTCATTTCAACCCATTTAATGAGCCTCATTCAAGTTTACTTCTCAAAAGCCAAAGAGAGATCTTTCTAAAGAAACAAATACATCAGAAATTCTTCCCATTTTTTTGGTTTTAAGACAGAAGAATTCATAAATTACATGAACTTTACTTATCTTCATCAGCTGAGAATTTGCAATGAAGAACCTACTGGAAAACTTTGAAAAATTTCAGAATTTGTTTGTTTACCTACACATGTGCCAATGAAGAAGGGACAACAAAAATACCACTGGTTTCCCAGCACTCATGCTACTGAATACAGTTTTCAAATGATATGTTCCTTGCACAGATACTATAAAATCTTTTTTCCACAGGGAGACCCTTCCAGATATTGCACCACAGTAGATTATGTTCAGTTCTCAGCTGCCATCCACAGGCAGATGTTTCTCTTCATGCCATAGTCTGTAAACATTTTGCCTTCAGCAGAAATCTATCTAAGCAGTATTTTTGAAGTTCAAAGGACTGCTTTATTTCTTTTTCAGTTTTGTGTATTTCTATCTTTGAGGGGAAGCAGAGAACCATAATTTCTTTCTCCTTCAATTCATTCTTTACAAACAATCCTCTGCTTATCACTTAGCTTGTCACGGAATTTTACAACAAAATTGACTGAGAGGTTAAATGTTCACTCTATAAAATTTCAATCAATGATCAAGTTTAAAAATGCATGTTTAAAAAAACACTTGAACCTCTCTTTTACCAAATAAGCACTGCTTATGTGTGTTTATATGGGGACTTCTACATGAACCCAAGCTCAGACAATACAGAAGTAGTTTTATTCTTTATATGCTACTATCTTGATCCCACAAACCACTTTATAAGGTGGACCATATATTCTCATCTTTATGAAAAATAATTTATTTCAAAATTTGAATAAAAACAAGTCTTTCTTTACTTAGGTATGAAGTTTATTTATTCCCCACCATCACTATTGTTACTATTTCTGAAGTTAATAATAATCAAACACCTTGAATTCAGCAGGGATTTTCTACAGAAAACAATACATCCTATTTCACCAGAAGTATAAATGACATGAAACATTTTCATGCTTTTCTTTTCCTTTTTTCGTATTATTTATTTCTTCTCAGACAAATCTACCTGATAAATAAAGAAAAGCTGCAATAGAGTGAATTTGCTATTATTTGTAAATGTCAATGTTTACTATTCTTAAATATTCAGATGGTTGTTCTATATCCAAGAAAATATTGCAATCTGTTAAACTCGTTTTTGCAAGATGACAGTTCTGAAAGTTTAGGCTTAAAGACAAGTTGTGATTTCATATAGTCAAAGTTGTGTTTATGCAAATAAGGAAAAGAAAATCCTGCAAATGCAGAGTCTGCTCACCTGAGCAGTCCCTGTAGAAATACGCAACTACTGGATTAAAGTCCCTCTAGACAGCTTGTCTGAATGAAACAGGAAAATATCTCCATATATTTACTTTTGATGTTATTGCATTTATTTGGGATCTAAAAAAGAGTTAGTTTCATGCAGTCAGAGAGATGGTAAGTCACAAGCATATTTCCTCCCAAAGCAGTTAATGTTTCAAATATTTATCAGATATAGATATATATAGATATCAGATAGAGATTACCGAATGATTCAGGGTAATCACTGAAACACCTACAGACAGTAAGTCAGTGAAGAGTCAGGTAAGTGATATCTGAAGAAATAAATCTGTTTGCAGATCATTTAGGAAAAGAAGTGTTACTAACTGGACTGGGTCAAAGATAAATGCTGGCTTTTGTGTAGAACATCTTGAAATCCCTTTTCTGTTGGGTATCTTATAAAAATTTACCAGAGCCCAACTTTTCGTTTTCTCTTTCCACCCTTAAACCCACACAAATATACATAAACTTAAATCTCATGCCAGAGCTCAGGTGTTCTTTGGCTCCTGTTTCCCTCTGGACACTTTCATCTCTTTCCATGCATCATTCTGGGATTACCTCCTGTGAACACTTATTCTGCTCTTTTCAAGCTTTGTAACAGGATGTTCTCCCCCCTGTTCTGAAGTACTGCTTATTCTTTAGAGGTCTAAGCACAATTTATTCAAACAACAAGAGCAGAGGACTAGCTTTCCGTTCTTACCACCACTCATCAACATGAGTTTTAGTTATTCTTCTTAATTCCCAACTTCTTTATTATACTGTACCTGAATATGTCAGTTTACCTTGGTATAGAACAGAATACACAGAACAAATAGGAACAAAGCCAAGACAGTGCCTGGAAACATCATCCTATTTGGACTTCCCACTTCCCAGTGGCATGATTTTCTTCAAGCACGATGAAGATGGCAAAGGACATCTGAGACTCATTAGGAGGCAGTCGGGTCAGGGCAGCTCTCCAACCTGGTCTATATGCACTTCTGAGGGCAGTGCTCTACTGTGCATAAGCTGCTGACAAGCAACATGGTAATTTACCTGCTGTCATCGTTTAAGCTCTGCTGGCAGCTAAACACAGCTCTCCCAAAACTCCCTCTCCCCTCACCCCCCATAGGGATGAGAAGGAGAATCAGGAGAGAAAGAAAAAAACTGAGACCCCGTGGGATGAAATAAGGACAGTTTAATAAAACAACACAATGACAGAAGAAAACAACAATACTAATGATAGTACTAATCAAATGAGAGACAAAGCAAGTAAGAGAAGCAAGGAAGGCTCTACCAGTGCCCAAGACACCAACAGTCCCTGCTCCAGCCATGCCGACGCTACACATTGAAGCAAGTTGAAAACAGGCACTGCCACCCCAGGCCAGCCCTCCACTTATACAGGGGCATAACTGAGTATAGTATTGAATATCCCATTGGCTGGTTTGATTGTTTAGCCCAGCTGTGGCCCCTCCCAGCTCCAGCCCCTCCCAACTGCTTGAACCAGCTGTTGTTTGTGATAATTAACCAGAATCCAGGACACCTGCTTAGACTACATTTCTGATTATCCTGACTTCGCGGTCAGTGAGAATTTACCTACCAAGAAGCATTATGTGCATTTCAACCAATGGAATTGCTGTAAAAAGGAAAGCAACCCCTATGACCTACATGTTTTTCTGGTCAGCCTCTAGATCTGATGCTCCTAAAAATAAAATAAAATTATCTTTGTTCTGAGCACAGAAATGATACTGGACTCCATCTGCCTTTTATGGTAAGTTGGTATTTGCCTTAGTTAATTTGCCCATCCTCAAGGAAACCTACACCTGCACGGGGCAAAGCAGTGCAGCATTTAACAAAACTGAGCCCTTAAGGAAGGAGAAACAAGAAAAATAATGTGTCACTTACTAAGAGAACAATAAAGTACTGACATCTTTGCAATGAACTAAACTATGAAAACAAAGAGCATTCTTAGCCTAAGGATTATTTCTCAAAGACTAGCCAGATTTTTGCCATGAAACCCTCCCCTCAGACTCCTCTACCATTTCAAGCTGACAGTTTATAAGGAGATGCTACCTCCCATCTATAAGTCAATTGGAAGAACTTTATGTAACATCTGGAGAGTAATACGTGGAAATGTGCCCACTCCTCTAAACCCCCACTTAAGCCATAAACCGGTTACATCCAACTTACTCTGGACTTTGGGGCGTGGAGGGAAACATGGTAGCCAAGGGCTACTGTTCCAGAGAACAGTAAGCCAGATGTCTTACTTGTATGCAAATACAACTGTAAGTCAAACATCTTACTTTATAAATAGTGGACAGCCCAGGGCCCTGTGCATGTCAGCTGGTTGCACATCAGGACCTCCTGTTGAGTAATGATATCTCTCAAGGTTACTCCTTGAGGCTGAGAGATTCCTTGCCACAACAGATCCTCGGTAAGTGATTAACAGCATGCTGAATTTTGAAATTTTAGCTAAGTGATATAAAGGATTGATTTAGCATATATAACCCTTTAGACAAACTATTGACCAAGTCTGAGACCAGGAGTGGATCTGGCCACACCTAGACTCCTCTCTGAGAAAGAGTTCAGAAAGTGAGTCCTTTTTGAACCTTATGACTCAACAGGATGGTCTCCCTGAGAGTTTTGTCCAACCTTGTCCTCTAGGCACTAAATGCTCAAGTGTACCTTGCCACTGAATCTTCTAAAACTACTGTTGCATTTACCATTAAATTTTGTTATACCAATAAAGTATATTGTTGCTTCTCTCTTATGAGTGAAGTGCATAGCTCTATCTGCGACAGAATGTGACCTTCCCACAGGAGGGTTTCCAACACCAGAATCTATCCATCCTAGCTCTAAGAGGATATGAAGACCAGATGCCACTACGGATGATCAGCATAAAATGGTGATAGTATTTTTACTCCCATTGCCCTTTTCGAGCAGTCAGATCTTTAATAAACCTTGATAACTACAGCTTTTCAAAATTTGGTCCAAAGTCACTGTCCTGGTTTGAGTTAGAACAGGACAATTCCGTTCAGTGATTTTTACGTTCCAGCTCAGTTCCTTTAACTAACTGCACTTTCTGAAACTAGCAGTATGTTTTCTCAGGCAGTGCCTGCTTCTGGCAGTGATAACGCCCGATGTTTAGAGTTAGCATCAGGGTGCAGACTGGTGCAGACCAAGGCCACTGCTAGACCCTGTGTACCACATTGGGGAGTGCAGACAGTAAAAGCCGCACCTGCAGGGAGGAGCGGACAGAGAGGTGCCCTTAAACTGACCAACGGGGTATTCCATCCCATAGATGCCATATTCAGCTGCTGGGGGCTCTTACTCTGGGTCCTTGCTCGGATTCTTCCTCANTTCCATCCCATAGATGCCATATTCAGCTGCTGGGGGCTCTTGCTCTGGGTCCTTGCTCGGATTTTTCCTCATTCCTTCAGCGGCTGGATTCCAAAGAGCTTGTTCTGCCTTCAATCCTCATCGGAGTGTTCCTGAATCCAGTACCAGAACCCAGCTCCTGAACTCAGTTCCCATCTGCTGCTGGGCCCTGTCTGGGACTTTCCTGGTGCCTGCTCCACAACATCAGTGGTGACAGTGATGTACTTGCCATTAAGGGGCTTGGGTTCAATACTAAGTATATATTTGTATATATTCCATTTTTTCACATTATTATTATTTTCCGTTTTCATTAAAGCTGTTCTAGTTTCCTTTTCTAATCAATAAGTCTCTCTTCCTTATTCCTTTTCTCTTCCCCTTTGGGAAGGGAGGGGGTTAACAGAAAGCGTCTGTTAGGTTTTGGGGCTGCCCTGACCTTAAACCCTGTCAGTCATAAACATTGTTTTTTCATTGTAAGAATTAAAAAAAAAAAAGGGGGAAACATTCCAGATCTGAGAAAGACTGCAGAATCAAGAAATTAAGATGGTAATTCTACTTTCTGAGTGCTTACTAAGTGTATTCCAACAAACCTACTATTTCTATATCTGGAGACTCAACCTTCAAAGGTTTCCTGCACTTCACTCACTATTTGCATTGTCAGTCAGTCAAATCTGAGTTATTACAACGTCTCAGAATTTTTATAGAAAGACCATAGGTACACATACACATGCACAATGAATCATTCGCTAGACACTGCTTTAAAGAACTGGATATTATAAGACTACTTCTTACTGCTCAACATCTGTCTAACAGAAAATTCTTGTTAGACTTATTCTTTTCTGCTTCATTAATGAACATTCATTTACTTAGGCTTTCCAAAATGTTTTTTGTTGAAACAATGCTTTCTGCATTAGCTGAATTGTTTGAATTATTCATTTTAAGTGGTCTGTGCAATGTTATTTTTTATTTACATATCAGTCTAGACACCCGCAAAAGCATCTTTTTATTCAGTGAAGCAAACCAGACATTTCCAGGATGTGAGTTATCCAATCTATATCAGATGTTTCTTTTACGAAAAGATCTCTAAATGCACCGTTTTCTGTCTTTTGACAGTAAAAGAATTGTGACCTGTTTAGCTAAGTTCTTGACTTCTACATTTAGTTACATGAATTCTATCCATAAGAACTGCAACTTCTGACTGAATGCTAAATACTTCTACCTACTGCATTAAAGAAGGTAGTACTTGTGACTCAGCTGTAGATGCTAATGTTCAAAGCAAGGGAATTTCACCTAGAAATTCTGAGATTGACCTTGTCTCCATAACAATAAACTTCCAGCCTATGAGTTTAAACCATGACTTTCATGAGGGTAAGCACAATGTACAGCATCAAACCATGCAATTGAAACAGGAGATAAAACATCATTTTCCCATCAGTCTTGTGTCGGGCACCCAACAGTCAGCTCCATGCAAAAGGTGCAGATTATAAAGGAGAACAAACAAACTCAACTATTGAGCAAATCTCTCACCTGTGAGGAGTATTAGCTGGCCTATACATAGTCTTCTATATTCATCACACAATCATAGAATCATAGAATGGTTTGGGCTGGAAGGGACCTTAAAGGCTATCGAGTTCCAAGCCCCCTGTCATGGCCAGGGACACCTCCCACTAGACCACACATATTAAAGACTTAGCCAACCTGACCTTGAACATTTCCAGGAAGTGGGTACCCACAATTTCTCTGGGCAACCTGTTCTAGTACCCTCACAGTGTACAGTTTCTTCCTTATATCAAATCTAAATCTACCCTCTTTCAGTTTGAAAACATTACCTCTTACCCTGTCATTACACTCCCTGATGAAGAGTCTCTCCCCAGCTTTCCTGTAGGCCCCCTTTAAGTATTGGAAGGTCATTACAAGGTCTCCCCAGAGTCTTCTCTTTTCCAGGCTGAACAGTCCCAACTCTCTCAGCCTACTCTCATAATGGAGGTGCTCCAGCCCCCTGATCATCTTTAAGGCCCTCCTCTGGACCTGCTTGAGCAGGTCCATGTCTTTCTTACACTGGGGGCCCTATAGCTGAACACAGCACTGCAGGTGGGGTCTCACAAGAGTGGAGTAGAAAAGGAGAATCACCTCGCTTGACCTGCTGTCCACACTGCTTTTGATGTAGCCCAGGGTATGATTTGCTTTCTGGGCTGCAAGTGCAGATTGCTGAATTATATCCAGTTTTCCATCCACGAGCACTCCAAGTCCTTCTTCACAGGGGTGCTCTCAATCTATCTACTGCCAACTTGTATTTGTGCTTGGGATTGCCCGAACCCATGTGCAGGACCTCACACTTGTCCTTCTTGAACTGCACACAGGCCTACCTCTCAAGCCTGTCAGGGTCCCTCTGGATGGTATCCCTTCCCTCCCTCATGTCAATCACACCACACAGATTGGTGTTGTCAGCAAACCTGTGAGGGTGCTCTCGATCTCACTCTCCATGTCACCAACAAAGATGTTAAATGGCACTGGTCCCAATACCAGCCACTGAGGAACACCACTCATCACTGATCTCCACTTGGTCATTGAGCTGTTGACTTCAACTGTTTTAATATGACCATTCAGCCATTTCCTTATCCACTGAGTGTTCAGCCTATCAAATCCATGTCTTTCCAATTTAGAGACAAGGGTGTTGTGCAGGACAGCGTCAAATGCTTTGCACAAGTCCGGGTAGATGACATCAGTTGCTCTTCTCTTACCCACTGATGCTGTAATTCCATCATAAAAGACCACCAAATTTGAGAGTCACAATTTGCTCTTAGTGAAACCATGTTGGCTGTCACCAACTACCTCCTCATTTCCCCTGTGCCCTAGCATAGTTTCCTGGAGAATCTGCTCCATGATCTCGCCAGGCACAGAGGTGAGACTGACTGGCCTGTAGTTCCCTCAGTCTTCCCTTCTTAAAAATAGGGGCTTTGTCTACCCTTTTCCAGTCAGCAGGAACTGGTCTGCCATGACTTCTAAAATACGTTGTCTAAGTACCTTAGAAACCTTATCTGCCAGTTCCCTCAGGACCCACAGATGCATCTCGTCAGGTCTCATGGACTTGTGAGCTTTCAGGTTCCTTACATGATATTGAATCTGATCTTCTGTAGTGGGAGGTTCCTCAATCTCCCAGTCTCTCCCTTTGCCTTCTGCGACTTGGGCAGTGGGACTGGAGCACTTGCTGGTGAAGACTGAGACAAAAAAAAGTTGCTGGATATTTCAGCCTTCTTCATATGCTGGAAAACTGGTTCTCACATTTCCTTTCTAAGAGGACCCACATTTTCCTCAGACTTCCTTTTGCCACCAACACACCTATAGCTTTCCTTGTTGCCTTTCATATCCCTGGCCAGATTTAATTCTACCAGGGCTTTAGCTTTCCTAACCTGATGCCTGGTCACCCCAACAATTTCTTTGTATTCCTCCCAAGATATCTGGCCTTGCTTCCACCCTGTGTAGACTTTGTTTTTGTGTCTGAGTTTGTCCAGGAGCATCTTGCTCATCCACGCAGGCCACCTGATGATTTTGCCTGACTTCCTCTTTGCTGGGATGCATTGCCCCTGAGCTTGGAGGAGCTGATCCTTGAATATTAAGCAGCTTTCTTAGGCCCCTCTTCCATTCAGGGCTCTATCCCATGGTACTCTACCAAGCAGGTCCCTGAAGAGACCAAAGTCGGCTTTCCTGTAGTCTAGAGTAGTGAGACTGCCCTAGGGTTCTTGAACTCCACCATTTCATGGCCACTGCAGCCAAGGCTTCAAACTCCCTGCTAGCTCCTCCTTGTTGGTGAAATGATCTCCTTATTCAAGCAAATATTAACAAAGCTGCACTGAGTCCCATTTAAAGAAACACTTTCTTCATGTACTTTGTCACTATACATCAGTATGCAACTGTTTTATAGGTGAAATCAGCATCTTTTGGACTTTGATATTCTCCCTCAGAAACACAGGTATCACTGAGATGAACATGTTTTAACCAAAAAAACAAAAAAAATTCTTTTTAATGCTGTAATCATGTGCCTTCTTTAATATCGATGATTTCCACTAGAAATTGGAATGTTTTTACAAGGTTAAGAAGGAAGAAAAATAACTCTATGATACGAGTTATATTCCTAAGAAGTCATATACTGTTTGGAAGAGCAGAAAAATACCTGTGTTCTCTGAGCAGGAAGAGACAAATATCATTAACTCAGTCTATCAAACTCTATGCAAGTAAGTCATAGTGCAGTACAAAAATGCACACAGCATTTTACAGGCATGTAATAGACATAGCATTTCAGCTGAGAATACTTTGCTAAAGTTCTGATGTAAAACTACATCTAGATAAAATCAGAGCTTTTGGTGAAAATACTAGGTCCATTGAAACTTCTGCTAGGTAATATATTTTTTCGAGATCCGTGGGGCCGTGTGCCCTGTTTTTCCACTGCAATTTGAGTTCAGGTGGAAAACAGGGAAGAGAGGCTTGAGAAATTAGGAAACTGCCATGGATTTCCTAGAGCTAGCAATCCACTCAGCATAGTATTATTTCCACTTGGACTGCCTGCAGCCAGGGAAATGGCTGTTCATGTACCATTTATGGACAGCAAGATGAAGAAGTCTATTGTTCACTCATGCATTTGTGGTGAAGCACTGGCGGGACCAGTGTGTCCCAGGCATCAGGCAGCCTCATTGGAATGGGAACAGCATCTCTGTTCAAACTGCCTGGCACCAGCAAGAGAGTGGTGCCTACACAAATCGACCTCTTCCCACTCAAAGCTCATTACTCCTTGTGTGTTACTCCCAGATTTCTGTCCAGGAATTTCTAGACAGGAATACAGTAACTCTGTCCTAAACAAAAAGAAGAGACCAGTAGCTTTAATTCACCTACTCAGCAAAACTGAGAAACCTCCCTTCAATGAAATCCGTAATAATAATTTTATAGTTTCTATTCATTTGCAGAAAGGAAAACAATGTGCTTCATAGATTATTGCCTTGAGCACTGAAACTGGCATGCACATCCTCAGGTGAGACTTTTGTTCTTCCCAGTTCCCAATACAGCACTAAGGGAGCATTTGCCACCAGCCATATAAGCATCATAATCTCTTGACAATGGCTAAATTTTTTTCCATAGTTGCAAAGGAAAGTGAGCATATATTTCTCCTATGTAAATTTTTTCATTAAGTTAAATTTGACTTTACAGATGACACTAGTTATAAATAAGACTTATAACCCTAGGAATCACCTGGAAGTCCAGAGAAGCACATCCCATTCAAAAAGCCCTTATGGGACTGCATCCGGTTATCTTTCAGCTGGGAGGCAAAGAGAAGCGTGTTTAGCTAAAAACAGACAATACACTTCACAGAAGACCTCTTGTTCTTAGAAGAGATGACAAATAAAAGATAAAATGTGGAAACACTTCAAACAGGCACTTTATGCCTGCTCTTTCTGGAAGACACTTCTGTTTGATGTCTTGTGGAGGTTAAAGGTGATTCTTTTAGTATATTAGCACTGTGTGATGCAGATGATGAAGAAATACTCAATTTTAGGGTACTCATGCCACACTCTGTGACAGCACTACAGCCATGTGTCACAGCTACACTGGAGTGGGGCTCCCTCATGCTCACTTCTGCTTCTACGTCTGTCTTCAATGTCTCCACCATTCCCACATCTATACATCACTCAAGGTCGCGTAATAGGCAGGACAGAGCTGTCACAGCACTCACAGTCCAGGTCTGCCCCAGTGCCCAGAGATGATGGGGCTGGAGAGCCCTTGGCACCCTGACACTGTGAAATTATCCAAGGATTTTGAAACTGATGTGACAGGAGGGCTGGAAAAAAAAAAAGCTATACTATTAGAAGGATGGCTCATAGTCTAGAGGAACAGGATATTTTATCATTGAAAGAAAATTGATGTGGAATTACTACATCATTGGAAAGCAAAAAAAAAAAAGGATGAAGCGAAGGCGAATGTAGTAGGTAAAGAAAGAAAATGTGTAGGCACTAAATCTTATTTGCCGCATGTGGGAGGAAAGTCTGCTACAGGGTACAGGAGAGTCACTGGGCTCCACAGACTGCTCTACCCATAGTGTTTACCAAACCACACAATTGTTTTGCAATGCTCCACACATTGTCCCTTTCCAAGGTGCAACTGTTTTGTCCATCTGACAGTGTTGTGGTCCCAATCAACTGCAGCAATCTCTGATTGAGGAACAACAGTAGTGTCTGCCAGTTGCTTGACATCATCTAGAGAAAAGATCAAAACCGTGCATTATCTGCTTCTGATCTAGCTTCCCACATGCTGATCTAACTTCTATGTCTTCTTTAAACCGAAGAAAACAATTCATGTTCCTTTGTCTTACAGCAAATTTTAGAGTAAAGCAGTTATTTAATTTGCCCTCACTTCTGATGGCACTGCAAGCATATTTGTACCTAGTTTTTCCAAATATTTAATGACTTGCAATGAATGTGTCTTCAAACCACATTTGTGCCTTACACAGCCACGTTCACTTTCTTGACGGTGGACTGCGATGACACCATAGAGGAGCTGAATGGCTCCTGGAGGCCTCCTTCCCTGGTCTCCACCAGGGATGGGTACTTTGCTGGACAAAAAAAGCCCATCCAGCATCACTCATCTGGAATAAACTCTGACCAGTGCTGGGACAGTGCAGCTGCAGCGAGAGCATTAGAAGCTACCTGACTTCTAAGCCTGTCTTCTTACGCAATACTATGATAACACACGGCATTAGATACTAAGTCCTCCAGAGTGTGTATTTGGCAAACACACATATACCTGTCAAATATCTTAATTTCGATGAGTGCATTTGTATCTCCACCCAGATGGTGCCCCTCCACCTTGCAGAACTCATTTTGAATGTCTAGTTTCCAACTGTAGTGTTGGGCAACTAAACTGATACAGGCACCTTGATATCACAGGTTTGCAAAAGTAGAAATTACTCAGACAAAAAGTTCACAGCGTTGAGAATAAATATACACCCCACAACAGGAGCTATGTTTGGTCTTGAAACAAATTGCTCTATGTGTTTATCAACAAGGCACTGAAGTTTCTTCTGCAATATACTGCTTTCACTGAATACACAATTCTCAGGAAGTCTCCCGATATATGTTTTATTAAGATGTTAATTTTTTATCTTAGTGAGAGAAAACTAGGCAAATATGGTTAATACCACAAGAACCGTTCAAAAATAATAGGCAATACAGGGTATCTTGGTCATAAATATTTTACCATTTGTCTTTGAGTAAGCCCAAAGGCAAGAGTCTTCTTGCAGTTCTTGATGAAGTTGTGGAGTTCACTAGAACATCCTGAAAAAAAGGCACATTCTTCCTGTTTCAAAGTTAATCTTATGTTTCAAAGTTGGTCCTGTGTGACCATTTGCAATGACTTTTTTCAAACTGGTATTATTAGAAGTTTCTATACCAGCTATAAAGCAACTTGAGCTCAAAATTTATGGATGGTTTAAAACGGCAACTCCATTTAGTCCTACTAACTTCACTCACCTGAAGACCTGGTCCTCCATATTTAGTACTCTACTAAATATTATCACTTCTAGGCTAATAGACAAATTAAACAATATAACTGAGTTGTAAGAAATAGGACAGTAGAAAAATACATAGCTTGTGGAGAAATGAGAGACTTCATCTTATACAGTCAGAATTCTTCTAGAAACTTCTAGAAAAGTTTTTGCTTAAAATAGATAGGCTCCCTGACAAAAAGGTGTCAATGCCCTTCTTAGCTAAATTTTCTTCTAATGTACAACTTAAGAGGCGTGTTTGGTAAATATGCAGCCACTTCCTATGGGAAGATTTCCTATATAATCACTGTCATAGCAAGCTGAAATAATCAGAGGTTTCAGTCAACTGTGAGGAGGCTCCACCTAGTTCTGGCAAGGCTAGATGCTAGCCATATGTTAGACCAGGTTCAGCCTTGTGCAAGTCAGATAAAATGAAAAAAGAGCAAGAAGCAGGGAAATTACTGAAAAGGAAGACAAATTACATGGTGCTCCTTAAAAATTAAATATTAATTTCAATGTTTAGATTTCCAAATTAAACCCCAGTTAAAGTGTAAATTCAGTATTAGCTGTTCTTGGTTCTCTATCTTGACAGCTTACAACAGAAATTGTTCCAAAACAATATCATAACTAGATAATAGAGAATATTTTCATCTACTGAAAGCTGTACTTCCAGCTATTGAAGAATATACATCCAAGAGCCTGCATAGCCCCAAAACTCATGAAAAAGACCCTAGAATTGTCTTCTTACTGAAGATAATGTCCTTAATGAAATAATGTCCAAGATTTTATTTTACCACCTTTTTTAAGGTCCCAATCTTAAAGTGTTTATCTGCTTGAAGGTGTTCTGTTTTCTTTTTTCCTTTGGAAAACTTGAATGAATAGATTGCTTACATATGTAGTTCCAGTCCCCATACTTAGCATTGACTGGCATGCTCTGGACTGCGAAAAAAGCACAGCTCTCCACGTGCAGTGCTTTCACCCCTGTATCAATGTCATGCCATTAACAAAAATAAAAATTAACAATTTTTGCATGCAGTAAAAATGAGAAGGTTTTTAAAACTGCACAATGCTCATTCATGCTTTGCAATTGCTTAAAAAAAAAATTCTATTCAAATAAACACCTGTACACTTGAGAAAGGCAGAGCTGCAGAAAGGAAAATGCAAGAGAAGAATCCATCCTGGGCCCTGATAGCAGAGGCAGCTGGACCATCAAGCAGGTCTTGCAGAAGCAGGATTCACTTCACCAAAATGTCATCCCTGGCCATCAGGGAAGCAGGAATTGGTTTGAATGCTACAACTCCAGACTTCTTCCTCTCCCCGTGTCCTGGCACCATCTTCTTGATTCTCATCAATATAAGATGCATTTGGTTGACCTGAAGAACAGCCTCTTCTCCCAGTCTTTCACTCACGCAGTGGAGGATGATGATCAAGAAGACAAAGGAGGGAAGGAGTGCAATTTTCTAGTATTATCTACACCCTCCTTTTCTGTGAATATGGCTGGTACAAACTGAACACCTCATGAATCAGACTGTATAAAATGCTGTGGGCTCTTCCACATGTTCCCCAACACAAGAGGCTTTTGGCCACGCCCCTGAAGCCTACGATCAGCACAGGCACAATCTTGACTCAGGGTACAGCTGCAGTATAGCATACAACCCCCAACACTTCCAGTGTAAGAATGGATGCTGCACCAACACCACAGCAGCAGCATGATGCTAACTGCTCGTTACAACCAGGCACGCATACGATCACAGTATTCATTACAGTAGCTTTGTGCCTCACCCTCCCACGCTACATGGTCAAGTCAGACCTTCTTCTGCAATATTTGACCCTGCTGTGTCACTGGTCCATATTCTGTCTCCAGACCAGTGCTACCAGTGTGGTCCTTCTCTACTTTAGGAGCAGGAAAAGGAGCAAGAGCCAGGCTGCATTTTCCTTCTTCCCATTGGTTACCTGAGCTCCTTTCCTTTTGCTTTGTTTCCTGAGCAAGTTGCTGGAGTAGAGCTGTAGCATATATGGGATCAGTGAGTGCCCTGGGGGTGGAAGAGGAGGAAATGCTCTTCTGTTGGGGAAGGAACTAGTTTCTGACTATAGAAGGGGGCAAAAGAGAAGCAGTCTCAAGTCCTCCACTGCAGATTGGCCAACACACCCCAGGACTAAATTAGAACCTCCTGGCAAGGGAACCCAGTAAAGCAGCCAGAAAGAAGCACTTGCCTTCTCTACAGTCCCCTAAAGCTCACAGATCTTTTATAATCTCCCACAAATTTAACAGAAAATGGTGGTTGTTTTTAGCAATGGATGCTTAAAGGTTTCAGTGTTGTTGCCCACCATTGGTGAGGTGAAAAAAGAACTCTGACTACAGAGGCCATGAGATCTCATGCCCCTAGAGGAGCCAAAATATGTGGTTAGCAAAACCTAGTATTTTTTGGAGGTGTGTTTTTTTGGAAAACCTGGAAACCCTATTAGACCAAATGTTTGCCCCTTCGTACGTCCAGAAAAGAAGGTACCAAACCAATAGACTTCCCTCTATGATGGATCTGTACAAGTAACCTTCTATCAGGATGATACTGAATACAGTCTTTAGGCCAACTTTTAATAGCCACCAATACAAAAGGCACAAAACAAGTAACCAACAGGTCACAGCCATAGAAATGCAACTGTGCATGATAGAATTAAATTTTACCAGCTGCTTGTTCCTCTATAACTGCACACTGGGTCTCCTATGTCTTACATATCTGATGTATAAACTTTTATTGTGTAAGTACAAAGGACCATGTGAATCGACAGCAGCAGTCCCATTTGACATTGCATTGGAGAGGGAGGAAAAAAATTATAGCCCTTTCAAAGTACTGCCCCTGATGTGCCTTCGATATTTGATATAAGCAAGACCTCTCACATCTTTAGTTCACTGATTGAAGGTTAACTTCTGATTTATATGAATAGAAAGCAGAACAAGAATGTTAAAAATATAGACAGCGGAAGACCTGTAAGAAAGGTATGTGGTTAGTGCATTTGGAGGTTCATTTCTAATGCAGCTAAACCAGAATGTATTGAGCATATCCTGCTGTTCCTTGCTGCCCTTAGGCTATACTATAATGCCAGCATGCCTTAATGCTACAGCAGTTTTTACAGTTACTTTCTTTTCTTTGGTGGTTTATTTTTAAGAAAAATGTATCTATAGAAAGGCCTTAAAACCTGAGTTACCTAGGAAGCTCTAGATAAATCAAAGAATTTATCAGGATTAGCTTCACTTGACTTGCAGTGACATTTCTTGCAATGAGAAAAACCAGAATTGCGAGTCAACGTACAGCACTTCAGCTATGACTTTCAAGTCTGGCTGGAAGTACATTCTGCTCAGCTACATGCCTGGGGTGAGTAAATTATTTGTTATTTAAGTGGATGTTTTGCTTTTATTCATAAACTACTAATAAATCCATATTTTTATTGTTGGGGTTTTTAATTACAACAAAATATTTTAGGAAGATAGAGCTCCAGTGAGAACTGTAGATGTGACATGGATTTGTTCAGCAATCTAAAGTGAAAATACAGGAACTAGTGAAATCTATAGTTTTAACAATCTACTCATGAGTATGCATAGTTTTGTTTAAAAACAATAGTGCTGGTCAGTTGAAACCTGAAATTCACGTAACTACTCCAGTTTTTGTGAAATAAAAAGTGAATATATTACAAAAGGAGGCAACAACTTGTAGTTAAGTGAAATTATTAATTTCTACAACTCTACTTTATGGGCAAGATAGTATTTTCTTCCTACTTTTAAAATTACCAGTTGACCTTAGAAATTGGACAGTTAAAACTTATAAATATCTTTTCAAATGAAACATACTTTTAGTGCTTTTAGGTTATTATGCCGTACTGGCCTTAAATTCTTTATATTACAGGGGAAAAATAAGTAGTTTCTTTGTTGTGGAGACTTAAATCTTGTTTAGTTTGAAGAATGATTTCATTGAATATTAGGTTGCTTTGATTTACTATTATTATTATTATTAGACAAGTCCAAAAAATTTTGGTGCCCTCTTCCAGTACCAGCAACTCTTATTTATAAATATTATACATTGTATATATTCAGACTTACACAAGATGTTTTTATGATGTGTGTAAAATTCTAAAACCTGTAAACACATTGATGATATTAACAAGCATCAGATGTCTGTTGCTTTTCTTGTATAGAAAATAAGAAGGTGGGAGTTCTGAATGTTTGAAAAATTCAATGAATAGCTCTTTCAATGTGATGCTTAATTTCATGTGTGTGCGGTTTTGTGGCTCTCACATGAACACTAAAGAATTCTTATGCTTTAAGATTAATTCTAGCAAGTATCCAAGAACATTCACTCCATTTGTTGGAGGATGGCAAGCTCAGATATTTTTTTGTAGGGCAATTAGATCAACAACCATCAGTTCCAGTAGCTTTAAGTTTTAAATTGTAGAAAAGAAAAAAAAACAACTTTCTTTTTTAAAAAAGGAAGAAAAAATAATTGTAATGCTGGTTTTGTGAGGGATATTTTCCACCCCTTTCAAACTTCTTTGCAACAAAAAATGTATTGATTTATCTGACAACATAAAGTAGCTCTGAAGAGTCCAATACAAAATATTGCAACAGATGAAAATGTGGGAACATTAATTGCTTGCTATGGGGTACTTAAAATGTTTTTCTATATTTAGTTAGAAAGTAGATGTAGTAGAACAATTAAAATTCATTTAGGATGTTCCAAGATACAAACAGTACAGGTTGTTGTAATGCTTAGAGGCATTCCTCAAAGCACAATAAATCATTAAGTTATCAAAAATGTTATGACTGTAACAGGAATCTAAAAACCTATGAATGTAGAATGTAAATTAGCTATTAAATTCAAATACTATTTTTGCTTTCATGGATTTTGATCATGACTATCATTAGAGCTTGTAGTTTAAAATGCCATGAATATAAGAATTTAATGTAAAATATTGAAGCACTTCTCAAATCTCATATTATATATAGAATATATGTTTATAGTGCATATATTTGACATTTTGAGGCATAGTGGTGCACCATGTATTAGTTTTCAGTGTTCAGAAATACAGCAGGTATTTCAAAGAGTAACGAAAATCCCTTCTCTAAAAATATTTAAAACTTAAAGTACTGAAAACCTATCAATCACAGATGTGATCAGGACAAAAGAAATAAAAAAAAATAAAATATTTTAGGATTAACCTAATCATGGCTGGTTGCCATTATTATATAAGCAGAAAGGTAGTATGAATTATTTTTAAAAGTTTTTCAATCAATACTTTGCTTAATATTGTTCCAATCCAGAAGCTTTGACATTTTCAATATTTCTATGATCAATATAATTTCTGTATTTCTCTTCTCTGAGAAACAAAGCACTTCAATTGAAAAGCAAAATCCTATCTCATATTGGCCACTGTATTTTAAAAATTAGGGCAACACGTAAAGAAATAAGGTCAAATCTGGATGGAAGACTTTAGATCATTGTGGGAGTGAAAGACAACTCATGTTATGCGTTTCCTAGCAATGAAAAGAAATGAGAGAAGGTGTAGTAAGAATGATCATAGCACATCATTATGTAGGCGGACGGGGCTGGCAGTTTTTTATGTTGCATAAACAGAGCAGTAAATCTAGCCCCAGCGTGTGGCTGTGTGTTGATTTTACTTCTTTTGACAGTTTCCAGTGAAATAGCATTCTTTGATTTCTCAAATTTGAAGATAAACCATTAAATACTAGACCTCTCATGCCTAAAGGTAAGACATTTTTCTGAACTAGTGTATTATTTTACCAAAATGGAATGCAACTATTCACAATATTTTACTCAAAAGCACAAACCAGATCAGTTTCACTTTCACCATTCATGTGTCACTTTTCCAAACACTAAGGTTTCTCTGAATGTTCTCCAAATATGTCTATCCTCTCCATTACTTCATACTGAAAAACACTAACTTTATTGCAGTGCAAGTCCACAGAACTAGCAGCAAGAGATACACTGTTGAAATAATAACCATAGAATTCTTCGAGTTGAAAGGGACCTTTGATCGCCATGTAGTCCAACCCCCTTACAGTGAGCAGGGGAGTGGGGAGGAACAGACAGGACAGCTGACCACAAACTGACCAACAAGGTATTCCATTCCATATATGTCATATTCACTATAAAATTAAAGGATCGCAAGGGTTAAGCCTCTTCTTTAATGGCTAACATCCAAGAAGGACTCTATCCATTTTTCTGCCTTCAATTTCAATCTATGCATTCCTGAGTCCAGTTCCCCAAATCCAGTTCCCGTCTCCTGCTGAGTGCAGTCTGGGACATCCCTAGTCCCTGCCCTGCATCATCAGTGGTGGCGTGATCATCACTGAGGGAATTCAATATTGGGTTTGTATATATACACATATATTTCCTTATTTTCTTATTAATATTATTATCTTTTTCTTTTTATTTTCATTAAAGCTGTTAGAGATGGTTTGGGTTTGTTTTTTCCCAACCTGTAAGTCTCTCTCCCTTATTCCCTTTCCTTTCCTCTTCTGGGAAGGGACAGCGGTTATCATAGAACATCTGTCATTCATTTAGTTGCCAGCCTAGCCTCAACCTATAATAGGGAGACAGACAAAATTACATGGAGAGGATGAAAAAATGGGGGAACTGACAGAGAGCAAAAAGCATAGATAAATGAAAAAAATAAAGTGGACAAAGTAAAGACAGAAAAGAGACACTGAAAATGTATCAGAGACGAAAGGGAAACAGAAAAAGATGGGTGGGACAACAAGTATATTCATGAGACAGTACAGAAGAAGAAAAACAAAACCAAAGATATGCCGACTATGGAGAATGGGAAGAAATAAGAGGGGGAAAGGAAAGGCAAAATAAATACGTTCTTTTTTTTGTAAACTTACGATAGCTAATATAATGAGTCATATAGTGAAAAAATGAAACACCGACTGAAATCAGAGTAGAGAAAGGCACACAAATGCACACGCATCCCAATTTTTTTACAAGCCTATAATGGCTGTTACTGTGAATGCAAACCAGGCTTCCTGCATCATGTCTGACAACCTAAACCGTTCATCAGAGTGACAGCAGAGTTTCATTTCAAAGCAGCGCAGAACTAATCCCTTGGATTTCTTCCTTCTTAAATGAGAAAATTAATTACATCCCACAAATGTCTACAATATAACAAGACGTAAGTTTTGGTGCCTCAAGGCCAGAATAGATGTTAAGAGCAGAATTTGGCCCTAATTCAGATAACAGTAGTGTTTGAAAAATAGGTTTTCATTTACAGGAAATTTTGAGTTGTTTTTAATTTCAAATGAAAAAAAGAAAGTAAGATAAAACCAGAACATTTGAACTTCAACTTCTGAAATGGAATAAGAACAGCATTTTCAAAAGAAAGGAAATTGCTACTGCTGTAAATTCCTCTGCAGATATCAACATATAAGGTTTTGTAATTGAAATTCTTTCAACTGGAAAATTTGATTGCTTTTAGAGTTCCTGATGTGATAAATATTAATTTTAACAACTGAGAACATTCCAACCCTCTAAAATTCAACCAGTTCTACTACTAAATGTACCACTTCATATTCATCACCCAACAAAAGTGAAACAACGCTAGAAGAGGAGGTGGGAAAAACACCAGTCCTTTCAAAAGACTCAGAAATACTTCAGATTTATTCAAATCTGTCTTCCTCCCGCTGTTCTAGTTTTCTTCTCAGATCTACTCTGATGAGCTACTCAGAGCAACACGTAGTTATTTTGCTCATAATGTTTGTCTCCATCTGGTCCCTCAAACATTGCTTCTCAAGCACAGTCAGGTAACTCACAAGAACATACTTTTTTTGACCAGTTTCTCATTGCTGGACACATCTTTTCTTCGTGCGGGAACTCTGTCAGTAGGTAATCCGCGAGTGGTACAGAATGCAAGCTAACACTCTGGATGGTTTTTCTAAAAGCAGAGGCTAAGCACTATGCATTTTCTTTATTAGGAACAGATGTTCGGTGATATAATTTTGCTCATATATTCACAACAAATATGATAATTTCTTAAAACCTTTTAGCCTTTGCTATATTTGTAACAACAGATGAGCAACATACAAACTGGATTTAGTAAAATTGTCACAAAATTTAGGTAAGGTTAACTACTCACATTTCAAATCAAATGGGAAACTAATTTTCAGTCAGATGTTCAAAGGCTTAAAAGCAAAATGGCCTATGCATGTGAGATTACCCCAAGTATCCTAATCTTTCATTGTACAAGTTATGTCATTACTCTTAACAAATAACTGATTAGCTGTGTTTCTCCAGGCTGAGTTCTTGTACTCTGCTGGCTTGCAAAGCATAGAGACTTGGCTACGAATGGCTGGTTTCACATTAAAAACTTAGTGCCCGAGCACATCTTTTCACTATTACTGCCATACTACAGCAACACATAGCTTAGTGAAGAACATTAAAAGCATTAGAAATGAGCAGCTTAGTTCCCTCTTTTACTGCATAATGATGTAAATATTAAATTCTTAATTACCACTTCTTTGAAGACTCTTAGAAATTAATTGTTTGACATATCTGCATAAAATGGAAAAACACATTTCTTCAAATTTTATTGCAAAAAGAAACACCTTGGATGCAGAAGAGTTTTTGTGATTCATGAAGTTATTGTTCTAAGCAAAAAGATAACAGCCCTTTTTCACCCTCGTGAGGTTTAATTTAAATGCTGAAAGTCTACATTAGTGCTATCAGTTTACTCCTTAGCATTATATTTGCACAGTGATATTATATGATTCTATCTCTTCGGTGAAATTTGATTTTGGGTCAAATTTTATTCTCCGTGTATATCTGGAATTGTTGCATCATGACTTAAGTAAAACTATATTAGGCTTCTGACTCTGCAAAAAAAAAAATTAGAAAAAATTGAATTAGAAAAACATACAAGCCCCTGGTCACTTTCAAGTTTGAGTAACTTCACTCACCTTAATAGATTACCTACATGCTTAAAGCACATAGTTATGTGCTTTTCGTTCAGTCAAAATCCTACTGTTCATATTTATGTCAAATCCTTTTCTATATTGCATGACAAAATCGCAGTATAAAAATGAAATAATTTCTAATGGAAAAAGGAAAAAAATAAATAAAATCAGCCTACTTACAGGATATACATACAATACTTCTAGCGATAGGAGCTTCCTAGGAAATCAGTCATGACAGCCGCTCAGGACAAACAGAAGAGCACAGGGTTTTAAACCAGTCAGTGAAGAGTTGGGATAATTTACTAGAAAGAAATAGTCTTCAGTATCTTAGTTCCCTCTCAGAAGAAAGCTGTGATTAGACAGATGGAAACTGAAAGACTTTTCAATGGCAAAAAGTACATTATGTTCTAGACAGCACTTTTAGTGCCTTAAATCAGAAATCGTTAAAAAATATAATTTTAAAACTTCTGATGTTTATAAAAATTTCCAATATGTGGCTTGTGAGGAGTGGTTCCCATGGCCCCATGTATTTTGCAAATGGTTTGAGTCTTGTAAAGTCAGCTCATGCTACTTCAGTGTCATCTGTCTCACCTAAACTATCACATTTTGGGATGCACACAGAGGGAAAAAAAACAAATAAAATATCCTCTCAAAAGAGGTAATTTTTCCAACCCAGAAACAGTCCAAATGAGATCCTGAAGGAACACTAAAAATTTGTCTTTATAAAAATAGACTTGTTAATCACACAAAGAAATTAAAACAGGCTGCAGTTTTATTTCGTATCAGGGTCCCTCCCATAATCATCGTAATTTTTCATGCAAACAGTCTTGAAGCTCTTCAATAAAATTTGGTCATTCAGCCTCCCTAAATCTATTGACATTTTGTCGTTTATACCAATCTGAAACTTTTCGAGCCCTAGGCTGCAAACAGGAGCTGTCTTGTCAGCAGCTAATTAGCCGAACGATTGCTTACTTCTATTTAACCCCTTGCACAGAACTCAACCACGTAGGCATAAAAAAGCCTCATGCTACACATGACATGCAAATGGCTTTACAGCCAAGAAAAAGTATTAATATACCATTGAAATTTATAACTAAACCCTTGAAAATATAAAATGCAAGATATTTTTTGTACATGCAGTTATCAAGATTAAGAAAGAAAGCTTCTCCTCCTGTATTTTCTCACTTCTAGCTACTCCACAAAAAAATCTCGTTGTAGTGGAGTTATTCAATGACAAATTCTGCTATTGTCATGCTTAGGAAACCACTGAGGAACTACTCATGCATATGCCAAGGATTTACAATGATCTTTCCAGGAAGCAAGACTGCCAGATACAGAAATTTGCAGTCATGAGCCCTAAACAGGTACTAAAGGGCACAGCCGACTTACTCTTTTTTGTCAGCAGGTCTTTTCAGTTCTTCTCCTTTATATGTACCTTTTTCTACCTGAGTGACAGAAAAAAAGCTGCCATCAGCTGAAAGTATCTCTGCCTGAGGACTGCTGGATCAGGACTGTCCCTATGGGTTTCAAAAGCCGAGAAAAAGGAGGGGCTGAGGGTCAACTTTCCACTAGTTTTTTTCAGAGCAACAGTAAAGGAGAGAAAAAAAAAAGGCACTGAGAAAAAACAAATTCAAGTAGAGAAGAATAGACTGTCCATCCTAGTTATAATTTTGTCAGCTAAAATTTAGTAAATGCTTTCTCATTGCTTTCGGGAGGAGGTGATATTTAAAAGCATGCTGCTCAGCAGTCAAACAGAGATACAAACAACTCCAAAAGCTCTGCCTGTATTCTTTGCAGATCAGCAGAACAAGGGAGACCAGCTGCATTGATTTTCGTTAGGGCCGATGAATACGACAACAGCTTTCTCTTTCGGTAGGACCAAAACATTTAACCTCTCCCGCAGGGCATTTAACTTCCACTGTGTTGTTTGGAACTTAAAGATCGTGTTTTACTGCTACGTGGCACTGGAGATATTTGTCTTCCTTTACACTGGAATCAGGCCTGCAAACTGTCTCACTGGTTTGGGAAGTAGTTTCAAAACTCTCTTAACTTTGATATTTTACCTTTCTGCTCTTCTGCATTTATTTGCTCCAGATTTCTATTTGACTTCAAATACTTCTTTTTCAGTATTGCCCATGATTTAGATTGTTTTGATTCTTTTGATGTATTTGGCTCTTCAATTTTGTGTGGCAAACTTTGCTTTCTAGTTTAGTCTACCAGTATCTAAGTTGGATTTTTTCAGAAATTGTTTTAAATATTATATTAGCTCTATACAGTCTTTTATTGTGTTATTTTGATGTTAACAAAGGACATTTCATAAGCTGTATTTTTACATTGCTTCAATTGCTGAATTATTTTTTCCCTGTCCCAAATGAGATAAATAAAATGATGATGTATTATTGAACTAAAATCTTTATTTTCCTGAAGCTTTTATAACTCCTTTTTAAGGGTTTAAATTTTACTTGTTTTGGAAGTGGTAATATTTCTCTTCAAACTCCAGATTGTAATTATTTTTCTAATTTGCCCTCTATGACACATCACAATAAAGTAATTCTATGCTACACATATCCAAGTGTCCAATCGTCCAAGACTATTCATAATATTATATAATTTTGTGCAAATTTAGCAAGAAAGAATTGCTTTACATATTTGACAAGATATAAAATGTAGAGATAATTTATGATTGCTGTATGTAATACCATTTTTCCTCCAACCTAAATTTCTACAGGACTTAACTGCAGTCACTAGAAAACAAACAATAAAATTGTTCATTTTATAAAGTCTGTTATTTTCCTAAACAGATGTGTTACTTACTCCTTGTGTATTATATAACTCTTTTTCTTTTGCCACCAGCCATATGATGAAAGAAAAGTGTAGATTATTGTGTTCAAAAGTGCCTTTGTTGCTTTGCTGGCATTTTTGCAGTGTGTGGGCCATTTTCTTAATATCAGAAACACTTCTAATTGAGACAGGAAGGGTTCTTTAGAAGCATTATTTTACTGTAGAGTCTGCCCCCTCCCCACTCCTTTAGAGCTAGGTGCATTTTATTTGGGTAGTTTGAAGTCTCTCCAGTCTACATCTTAGGCAGTTTTCATCACAGTCAAAAAATGTCTTTTGAGGCTATTAGTGTTTGGGGGGGCATTTTGTGGTTTTTTTTTCGTTGGTTTGGGCTTTTTGTTGCATATTTTTGTTGGGATTTTTAAAAGAGTATGTCTCTTGTTTGGCTTTCTAAATATCAAAGTTGCACTCCTATGCATCTCTCACTTTACAGAAAAGTTATTTTTTTCTCCTGCTTCAAGCAGGCCCAGAAAGCTTTAACAAGCCCAAATGCAAAAATACATAAATGATCAAATATAGGGAAGATAACTAGGGAAAAATACTGGTTTTCTTGTACATGGGGAAAAAAAAAAATTCACTGAAACCCAAAGAAGAATTTGCCAGCTTCAATGTAGATTTTTATCATTATTATTCTCTTTAATCTGTTACATATAAACAGACTCATAAGTAGATCTACAAGCAGGAATTAACCCACAGTATTTTTTGGAGTAAAGACCTGTTAAAACCCTTGACTAGATAATTAACACCTTGTTACGTAAGTGTGCATGCTCATGTGGTATACATATTTGCATAGAAGAAGGAATACATAACCTTTTCATCTTTTATGTTTTAACAGCATTTCTTAAAAAAAAAAAAAAAAAACAGAAATAAATGCTGACTTCTTGAATAGCAATTTCTTATGAAGTTTGTTTTTCAAAAAACACAGTCCTCTTCAATCTTCTTTGACTCAGGTGGTTAAAATTTTATTTAATTTGAAATAAGTATATTGAATTTGAGTTATAAAGAAGCAGAAGACAGCACTGGCCTGTTTTCTATTCTGGAAGCATTCACTACATATTTTTCATTTGTTTCTGTCTGCATTTTTAAAATGCTCGCACCATGAAAAAATCTGAGATACATTCTTACAATTACTTAGGAAGGCATTACATTAATAATAATGTTTAATTAAGCATTTCAAATCCATTCAACATGATAATTCAAACTGTTTAGAAAAATATTGAGTATGTTTTCATGCTGTTAATAGAAGTGTCCTAGTTAAAAGTGTCTAAACTGAGTGTAGAAGTATAAGTTTGTTTCTTATTCTTTCTGCAGCATACACTTTTTAGTGGATTTTGCCATGTATTTTTCAAAGGTGTGTATAACTGAGGTATTTCCTGTACCAGTGTAAAGCACTTTCCGTATCTAGCTGATGATGCATGAAAAAAATTAGTATATTGCAGTTACTACATATTATATGTATTTCTAAATAATATCTATGTATATATTATTTAAAGATTCACTCTGAGCTTTTTATCATTTGCATGTTGAATTTCAAAGCTTGTTTTAGTTTATGCTTTCTAAGATTTTGGAATAGGTCTGACTCAAAGCCTGATGCTCCGGCAATAAATACGATGTGCTTTCCTAGAACTAACCAAGTTTCAGAAATCTGAAAAACAACAAACACACACACACTTTGAAATAAGTAAGTGGTGAGGTAGGTCAAGTTAGTAGTAAAACTGTAGTACCAGGACTATAAAAGCAATGTCTTCGTCTCCAGGATTATCTGTGAGAAGTGTGCCCCCACCATGAGCCTTGGGATAGATGTTTTGAAGTGTAGTTGCTAGTGAGTAAGAATAGTCCAGACCTTAGAATTTTTTAGGCCAGACTTCTACTTATGGTGACTTCATATCATTATACCTTTCTCATCTTGCTTGTAAAACCCTCTGTCACTCCATCTAACTCGGCCAAGTATGTTCAGGAACTGTGACACACTACAATTTCTCTTCTGTATTAAAAGAATTGGGCTTTGAGAGCTTTTTTAGCAATATTTTTCTATTCCTTTGATCATTTTTATGGTTTATCTAACTCTTTCCAATCAATTAGTGGTGTTCTTATAGCGTCTTCCGGAAATAGCAATGCCAATCTCAAAATTATATACTCTCTCCTATTGAAGTCAGTCCTATTTTTTCATTCAAGCACTACATTAGCAGTTTTGACAGCGGTGTTGCACTGTGAGCTTGTTTCCACCACAACTCCCAAATCCTTTAGAGTCACTACTTTCCAGAATGGTATTTCCCTGAATATACGATATTAATCTTTTTCTTAGATGTTTGTACATAGTTTTTTTCATTCTTAGCATGTGTGTTTGTTTTTTTCCTGTGGGTAGTTTAACAGTTAGTATGTATCTTCTAGACATTTGCCTTCATCCTTACTTTCCACTTATGGGCCACACATGGTTTTCCCTTCTTCCATGAAGAAAGCTGTACCTCACAGAACCTTGTAGAGATAGTGCAGATCTCTCATTGATCTTGTATAGATACCAAGTACTACTACAACATCTTTCTTCCATATGGTACACGACATCTGAATCACTGATGCTGGGTTTTTCCACATACAGACAAGAACAATGCATTTGATTTTCTTTTTATTTTCTATTTCCTCATTCCTAAAAGGGCATGTAAGTGCAACAAATTGGTTTGCATTGAGTAGCTGCAAATTTTAGTGGCTTCAACTGTTATTATTTGTCCATGCCACAGGCAGAATAACATAACCTTGCCTGGATGCAGAAAGAATGTCCAGAAACCTCTGTTTCTCCCCGTAGTCATCAGTGACCATGTCAAAAAGGTCTCCCCTCCTGCTCGTTCAGCACTTTCTTAGTTGTTGCAGACCAACATATGTCGCCAATATGCAAGTGGTACATATCAGAACTTAAGCTTAAATTGTGGTTGAATAAGCATATTACCAGACAAAGGGTACATATCAGAACTTAAGCTTAAATTGTGGTTGAATAAGCATATTACCAGACAAAGATTAACATGAGTCAGAACCCTCTAGTTTAGGATATCAAGAGTATGGGTAAGCAGAAGAGTAGGCTATTTAAAAGTTTTATTATACATACAAAACAAATAGAAGATATTTAGCATCCTTTTTCAAGTATAGGTCTTTAGTCGTAGTCCCTTCAAGTTTCCCTTTTGCAGATCCTTATGTCACCAGCTAAGGAGAAATTCCTGCCTTCTCTGTGGTATCCAAGGGAAGCAAGGAGCCCCTGAGGAAGCGCCTTCCAGCTCTTCCCCAGCAGCCTGATCCCAGGTTATATCTGTGCCATATCAAAGCTGGCTGCAAGTGCAGGCAGCCAAATCACTAGCAGTGGGGAAGAGACTGCTGACCTGGCTGGTGCACTCAGGACCCCAACAGTCTCTCATCCTGGGCTGATCACCAAGTCTGATCACCGCAGCTGTACCCCATCTTCAATGCATGTACAACACAGTAGGAATCTCTATCAACTCTGTAGCTCCTATTACTCACTTTGCTTTCCATCTACTACAAATAGGTATCATATGGCACTCAACACTTCTTCTGGTCCTGTTACCTTCACTGTGGAAACCTTCTGTCCTCTGACTTTCAAGCAAGTCATTTAAAATTAATCAGCAGAAAAAGCTAGAGAGTTATCTAATGGTAAAACTAAACTAAAATCAAAATCAACCCTTGTTCTTACTTATCACATTGCCATCACCAGGAGGATTATTGGTGCCCAGAGGATTTCTGAAGCTAATCTACTGTCAGCATCCACCAGTCACAGATCAACTATTTCATAACTCATATCCTATTTTAAAAAATTACTTCACCTCTTAGATGCCTTGATTGTAACATAAAAACACTTTTCTTCCTGAGTGTACAAATAGAAAAAAACAGAAGACAATAGAGACTCTATAGTGAATACAAATGGGAACTCTCATGTATCCATGTCTGTAAAGCCTGTATCCAGTCATGTATAGGAAAAGAGTAGAAGGACGTGTCAAAAAAAAAGTAATGTATCTCGATCAAAATAGTAGGTAAGCTCTTACAAGACAACAAAGGGATAAAAATTTCGTATAGTTGTTTAGCTAGAAAGTTGATATGGAGCAACAGTATTTTCCCAGGTTCCTCTTTCCCGGTCTTCAAAGATAGACACTTTGACAGTTTCGCATCTTCTGAGAACACACCTATCCTCGTAGAGGCAGTTCCATAGAGCTGGAAAGAATTACACTATATTTCTCCCAGATGAGCTAGAGGAAAGATTTAAACATGCAGAAATTGATGGGCAACCCAGAACTTTTAAAGAACGCTTTATAAAGTGTCCTACATCCTGATACAAAAGGAGGAGTACATTTTCACTCAATCAAAGAGTCTTCAAACAACTTGAGGACCAGAAGAACACTCTTCTAAAGCAATTTTTAAAGGATAGAATGTTATATGAGATTGATGTTAACAAAAATAAATCAGAATATTAGAATTATTTAAAAAGAGGAAGCAAAATGATAGTCTGTGGCAGACAGATTAAATACCAAGTAGCACCTGTGAAGTGTACTAGAGATAAACTTGGCTAATAATGCTATGCATGTATTACATAATAGCATATGACTTGAACTTAACGTAGAAAAGGCAAAAGCTTCCAAAAAATTTATTCCATTCAGTATTGGGGTAAAACCAGATACTTTACCTTCCGCCAGTCAATCTGACAACTGTTAATGAAGTTGCTTTAAATCAGTCTAAATAACTTCCCACAAAGCATTTAACATGCTGGCTGATGAACAGGGAGCTTTTCATAATATTGAGCATTCAGCTTCTCATTCAGCATTGAGAGAGGAACGCTTCTTCCTCTTGCAGTGTTTAAGGCAAGAATCCCGTCATTAAATGACTAACGTGGTCAATAAGCTGACGTGCCCCTGCAGAACTGCTTCATGGCTCTGCAGACTAAACAGAAAAAAAGATCACATCAGGTAATACCTCAGAGCTAAGACAGCCAGATCAGCTACCCATATAAACAACTAGTGCAACCAAGAAAAAAAGAGGGGGCTGATAGTAGTAGCAGACCCTTCGGAAAGGTACAAGAGGCTCCCATTTGCCAACGTGATCTACTATCTAGTGAGGTCTGCTGCATTCCAGGGGCTCATATCAAGGATGTCACAGAGAGACTATTGAACCTGGTACATCCCACTGGCTACTATCTTTCTTGTGAGCACGAATTATACAGCAAGGAGTAATCTGAAGAGTATCAAGAGGGACTACAGAGCCCTGGGATCAGCACTGAATGACATGGGAGCCCTGGTAGCCTTTTCATCAGTCCTTCCAGTCAAAGAGAATGGGTTTGAAAGGGCCAATTTATTTGGGAAAATCAATAAATGGTTACAGGATTGGTGTCACAGCCAGGACTTCAGCTACTTAGACCACAGGGCTCACTTTGAGAAACCTGGTCTCCTGTGGGTTGATGGGGTCCATCTCTCAGAGAAAGGGGGGAGGCATCTTTGTCCACAGGCTTGCTAATTTATTAAGGAGGGCTTAAAACTAGAGTTGTCAGAGGAGGCGCAACTCGATCCATTCCACTTCAAGGCCAGTGCCAATTATAAATGCCCTGGGCCTGGAGAAGGATCACAGGCCAAGAAAGCAACTGAAGTGCAAGTTAATAGAAATCCAAAGTCAGCTTTATTGGGGGCCCAACTTAAATGCAAATGCACAGTACTTTGGGAACAAATAAGGAGTTAAAAATGTGTGCACACTTACAGGGATATGATGTTATTTTCATTACTGAGATGTACTGGGATGGCTCCTATGACTGGAGTGTCAAATGGATGGGTATAAACTCTTTAGGAAAGACAGGCAGGAGAGGGGAGGAGGGGGTGTCGCCCTCTATATCAATGATCATCTGGAGACCATGGATCTTGGCCTAGGGATGGATGAGGAGCTGACCAACAGCGTATGGGTCAGGATTAAAGGGAAGGCAATATCCTAGTGGAGGTCTGATACAGGAAGACTGAGTGGATGAGGCCCTCTATAGAGAGATAGGAGTGGCTTCCTGTTCACAAGCACTGGTCCTAATGGGGGATTTCAACCACTCCGATATCTATTGGAAGAACAGCAGGGCACCAGCAATCCAGGAGGTTCCTGGAATGCATTGACAACAATTTTATAGAAGAAAAAAAGTGGTAGAGGAACCAATGAGAAAAGGTGCTATGCTGGACCTTGTTCTCACCAACAAGGAGGGATTGGCAGGTAACATGAAGCTCAAGGGAAACCTTGGCTGCTGTGAACACAAAATGCTGGAATTCAAGATCTTTAGGGCAACAGGGAGGCTGCACAGCAAGGTCACCACCCTGGAATTCAGGAGAGCAGACTTTGACCTCTTCAGGGATCTGCTTGGTAGAGTACCATGGGATAAAGCTCTGGAGGGGAGAGGGGCCCAAGCAAGCTGGTCAATATTAAAGGACCACCTCCTTCAAGGTGCTACAGGAGCAGTTGAAAAAAAA
>VWZK01021114.1:0-17592 GCA_013396935.1 Baryphthengus martii | reverse complement strand
TCAAAGGCTAAAGGGAGGAATGGGTAGAAAAAAAAAAAAAAAAAAAAAAAAGACAAAGGCAGGCAAGAATGCCGTGAAACCTGCATGGAAGAACAAGAAGCTCCTGGACACACTTAAAGGCAAAAAGAGATTCTACAGAAAGTAGAAGCAAGGACTGATAGCCTAGGAGGACTGTGAAGAAGTTGTCCAAGCAGCCAGGGATCAGGTTAGGAAAACTAAAGGCCAGACAGAATTAAATCAGGCCAGGGTCATCAAAGGGAACAAGAAAAATTTCTGCAGGTACATCAGCAATAAAAGGAAGGCTAGGGAAGGTGTGGGTCCTCTTTGGAAGGAGACATGAGACCTGGCTGTGAGGCATATGGAGAAGGTTGAGATACTCCACAACTTCTTTGCCTCAGTCTTTGCCAGCAAGGGCTCTAGCCACATCACCCAAGATGTAGAAGGCAAAGGCAAGGACTGGGAGAAGGAAGATCTGCCCACTGTAAGAGAATACCAGGTCTGAGAACCTGAAGGTGCACAAGTCCATGGGACCAGACAAGATCCATCAATGGGTCCTGAGGGAACTGGCAAATGAAGTTGCAAGTCACTTCCCATCATATTTGAAAAGTCATGGAGGTCTGGTGAAGTTCCCACTGACTGGAAAAGGGGAAACGTAACCCCCATTTTCAAAAAGGGAGATAAGGAAGACCCAGAGACCTACAGGCCAATCAGTCTCACCTCTGTGCCTGGCGAGATCATGGAGCAGATTCTCCTGTAAGGCTCTGCTAAAGCACATGGAAAATTAGGAGGTAATTTGTGACAGCCAGCATGGCTTCACTAAGGGCAAATTGTACCTGACAAACCTGGTGGCTTTTTACAAGGGAGTTACAGCATCGGTAGATAAGGAAAGAGCAACTGGTATCACCTACTTGGACTTGTGCAAGGCCTTTGACATTGTCCCACATGACATCCTGGTCTCTAAATTGGAGACACACATATTTAGTGGATGGACCACTCAGTGGATAAGAAATTGGCTTGATGGTTGTCCTCAAAGAGTCGTTAACGGCTCGATGTCCAAGTGGAGACCAGTGACGAGTGGTGTTCCTCAGGGATCAGTGTTGTTTAACATCTTTATCAGTGACAGGGTCAGTGGGATCGAGTGGACCCTCAGCAAGTTTGCAGATGGCACCAAACTGTGTGGTGGGGTCAACACACTGGAGGGAAGGGGTGCTATCCAGAGGGACCTGGACAGGCTTGAGAAGTGGGCCAAGGCCAACCTCATGAAGTTCAAGATTGCCAAATGCAAGGTTCTGAACCTGGGTCGAGGCAATCCCAAGCACAAGTACAGGCTAGACAGAGTAGGGATTGAAAGTAGTGCTGAGGAGAAAGATATTAAGGGTGCTGGTTGATGAAAAGCTCAACATGAGCAAAAAATATGCCAACGCATCTCGGAAGGCTTCAGCCATATCCGAGGCTGCATCAAAAGCAGCATGGCTGGCAGGTTGAGGGAGGTGATTCTGTCTCTCCGTTTCACTCTTGAGAGACCCCACCTGGAGTACTGCATCCAGTTCTGGAGTCCCCAACACAAGAAAGAAATGGATCTGTTGGAGCGGGTCCAGAGGAGGGCTATGAAGATGATCAGAGGGCTGGAGCACCTCTCCTATGAGGATAGGCTGAGGGAGTTGGGCTTGTTCAGCCTGGAAAAGAGAAGGCTCCAGGGAAACCTGATAGTGGCCTTTCAGTACTTAAAGGGGACCTACAAGAAGGCTGGGGAGGGACTTTTTACAAGGACTTGTAGTGATAGGACAAGGGGTAATGGCTTCAAACTAGAAGAGGGTAGATTTAGTTTAGAAATTAGGAAGAAATCCCTTGCTTGTATTGATTTTGTTCTAAAGTATTTTGTGATTTGAGGATGAATAGCAGCTGTTTCCTTGTATTTACTGTTGTGTTTTTACATCTTGACAATACCCTTTAAAGCCTTGAAAAAAGTACATACCTTTGCTTTGCATTCTGTGCAGTCACAGAATCACAGAATGGTAGGAGTTGGAAGGGACCTCTTGAGACCATCTAGTCCAACCCGCCTGCCAAAGCAGCTTTGCCCAGATCAGGTTGCACAGGATCGTGTCCAGGTGAATGTTGAAAGTCTTCATTGAAGGAAACCACAACTTCTCTGGGCAGCCTGTTCCAGTACTCCATCATCTTCAAAGAAAGTAAGTTATTCCTGTTCAGATGGAACTTCCTGTGACCCAGTTTGTGCCCATTGCCTCTCATCATCACTGGGCACCACTGAAAAGAGACTGGTCCCATCCTCTTGACACCTGCCCTTTAGGTATTTATAAACATTGAGAAAATCCCCTCTCTTCTCCAGGCTAAACAGACCCAGGTCCCTAGTCTTTCCTTGTCAGAGAGACATTCTTCCTAGCCCCCACTAGACTCTCTCCTTGTCTCTCGTGAACTGACAAGTCTAGAACTGGACACAGTACTCCAGACGTGGCTTCGCTAGGGCAGAGTAGAGGCGGAAGAGAACCTCCCTCAGCCTGCTGGCCATACATTCTTAATGCACTCCAAGATGCCATTGGCCTTCTTGGCTACAAGGGCACATTGCTGTCCCATGGATAACATTGCCCACCAGCACTCCCAGGTCCTTTTCTGTGGAGCTGCTTTCCAGCAGGTCAATCCCTAACCTGTAATTGTCCATGGGGTTATTCCTCCCCAGGTGTAGGACTCTACACTTGCTCTTGTTGAATTGGATAGCACAGTCCTAGATGATCATGAAATAGTCACTTAGTACCTCCCCAGTCATCCTATTAATCTCCACATTTAATTTCCTAACTTTTTCAGTCTCTCTTTCCATTTTAAAAACTCAACATTTTTCAAGGCATCCACTAATTCTTGCTTTTTTCCTTGCATTTCCTCTTTTTCCGTCGTATCCTATTCAAAATGGTAGCACAGCAATAGAGTGTAGATGCCGATTTGCCAATGAGTTTCTGAGTGATAAAACAAAGTTTTCAGTATTTTCACATACTTTAACATTTTATTTTTCTAAGCAGCTGTTTTCCGCTGTTTATAATGATGCTAGTTGATTTATGAGTTTCTCCAAATTTGTTAGACCTCCTAAGAAAATTTCAACTTGTCTCTGCCAGTGTTTTTGGCAGAATTTATGTATGAATGTCTTGAACTATTCACTCCGCTGTTGTATGAGGATGAATTTCTGAATACAGTGAAATCAGCTATGAGAGGAAATGAGTTTCTCTCAAAACTGTTGAATGCACAGGGTGGTTTTAGGGAAATAAAATTTCTTCTTGAAGACTTTTTTTCAGATGCCATATTAAATAGATTAAAAGAGACAAAAACTCTTTCACATCACCTGTCATTTCCAAATTTACATTTGGAAAAAATTCTCGTGAGAGCTAACAATTGGGGTATGTATTAAAATATGTTATTATGTATTAAATACAAGACAAAGCACAGAGGAAACAGCATAGGAAAGGGTACTACGATCTCTAATGACAGCCAACAAACTTTTAAATACTTGTTTTTATTTTGTTTTAGAATGTACTGATGTAATTTCTTTGACAATAATGGGGCACTATTATTTACATAATTTGTTGAACTGTGGCTAAAGTTCGGTGGTTAAATCTCAGTGCTGCACAAGATTATGTCCCCATTAACAACAATTAAAAATTAAAATGTTAAAGTTCTAATATATTTTAGCTTCACTAAAGCAATAAATGGTAAACCTCTAAAGATACTACTATTAAAACAATTCACTTCTCTGTTGTTAGGAGCTCTATAGGAAAAAAACTCTTTTACTAGTGTTCATTAAAAAACAGATGTGAATCTTGCAAAGGAAAACAGTTTTATTGCCTTAAACAGCCTCTGATGTGTCCCAGAAGGAAAATTAGGAAAATAATCAGCAAAATGAGCAAGTAAACCTTTCTTTAATGCCAAAAGCAAGCAAACAAATGCAAACCCAAGATTATAAGCACCTTTTTTCTCATATTCACTTCTGATTCCACATTTCATATCTTTCAGTTTCATGAACTGTGCTGCATATACCAAGCAGACTATGCTGCTCTAAGGAGTGATACCATTCTACCCAGCTGGTATAGATTTCAGATCAAATGCATATTGACATATATATATGCAGTTTCCGGGGTCAAACAGTCACTCAAAGGCTGTAAAATTCCTACTGCCTAAGTCCTTTTGGAAAAAAAACCCTAACAATGTGCACAAGTATTCAAATCAAAAGACAACGCAGTATAGTGGAGAAAACATTTGGAGATGAAAGATATTTCTTTAAACAGTACTCTGGGGGCATGTTGACAGGGTGTCCAACAGACAGTTATATGCCAGCTATAGTGATGGGCAGCACACACTGATCTGAAAACCACAGGTGTGTAATAGAGCATCTCATGCAACTAGGCTAAAAAGCTGCCCAAAAAAATCAAAATCTACAGCATGAACACCACTATGTGCAAATCTAAATGGCTTGGTGATCCTGCTCTGGCAGGGGGTTGGACTCTATCTTTCAAGGTCTTTTTCAGCCCCTAACATCCTGTGATTTTGTGCTTCTAGCTCACAGCATGCTCACTTCACTCCATATCAGAGCATGGAAATAAATAGAGTCCAAATGTCTACATCTACCTCTCACAGGCATGCTTTCTATCATACAATCATAGAAAGCTTTAGATTGGAAAGGACCATTAAAGGTCATATGGTCTAATCCCCCTGCAGTGAACAATCAACTAGATCAGGTTGCTCAGAGTCCCATCCAAACTGGCCTGGAATGGTTCCAGGGATGGGGCATCTAACACCTTTCCAGGCAACCTGGGCCAGTGTCTCACCACCCTCATCATAAAAAATTTCTTTCTTCTCAGTACACCTGGATCCTGTGAAAATCAGCATACTTAAAATCTTAGCTTGCTTAACATTTAAGTAATATATTTTATTTGACCAACTGCATATTTGGAAAACATAGGCAAGCTTTTGGGAACACAAGCCATTATTTAGCTCTGTTTTGAAATTTAAGCATATATCTAGAATATAAACTCAGGTTGGTAAAATTAGTTGCATAAAAGGAAGTTTGAATTTTGGCCCAAATGATTATGACCTGAGTGGTTGTCTACATGTATAATTATGTGTTAGAAAGGTCTTTAGAAAGCATCTCAGTCAGGTTTGGGCATCTTTGGTGAAAGGAGATGGGAAAAAAACAGTAAAAGGGTATCTCTTCTGCACAGAAAAAGGAAGCATTCAGGCAAAGTTCCTGACTTAGTAAGTATTTTCATGTACTTCCTATTATTCATAGGCAATTACAGAATTACAGAATTGCTATGATTGGAAAAATCCTTTAAGATCATTGAGTCTAACCGTTAGCCACTCTACCAGTGCCACTACTACACCATATCCTAGAGTATCATATCTAGATGGATTTTAACTACATCCAGGGATGACCCTTCAACCACTTCCCTGGGCAGCCTATTCCGGTCTTTGACAAGCCTTTCAGTATAGTCTTCCCTAATGTCCAACCTAAACCTCCCCTGGCATAACTTGATGCCATTTCCCCTTATCCTATCAGTTGTGACTTGTGAACAGAGATCAATACCCACCTGTCTACAACCTCCTTTCAGGTAGTTGCAGAGACTGATAAGGTCTCCCTTCAGTCTCCTTTTCTTAAGACTAAACAACCCCAGTTCCCTCAGCCGCTCCTCATGAGACATTCTCAAGACCCTAATTACCACAGGCAAAGGCTTAACTTCTGTGTAACAGCTTGCAACATTAGAGGATGTAAAAAAATGAAAATAGACTTGTCATCTTGATTCTCTACTAAATTACAACAGCTGAAAATTCAAGCCCATAATTTTATCATCACAAATTTTAATGGCAAGATTTGTTCTTTTGTTTGTTGCAATTTTTATTTCCTTCTAAATAAGATGTACTTTCTCCTCTACTAGGTGATTTATGATCAATTAAAGATGCCTCCAACCTCCCATGACAAAATTTTAATCAACTCATTCAAAGGCTGCATCTATCCACAGTCACAACTGTGACACAGCTTGGGTCTCAACTTTAATTCCAGCTTTGAACTACACCAGCTGCGTATCATTTGACATAGCAGCACTCAGTTCCCCATAGGTTAATCCCAGCTACTGTAAAACTCCAAGCTCAGATATATCTATTTTGGTTGCAGCTCATGCATGTGACTAAATCACAAAGGATCCAGTACGTGTGCCCCTGAAAATCCTCATGGAGTCCTAACAGATCTGGTTGCATATCCTCATGGCACAGCTATAACCAGCAATGAAAGCAGCAATGTACCCAGCACTGATTTGTTATATGAGCATGGCCTGTAGAACAGACTATTTATTAGAAATGAGCCAAAGCACTTGGAATTACGTGCATAATATTTGACATCTCTTGGGGCAGAGTAGGGCAGTGGAGGCTATAAACCCAAGTGTAATACAGACTCAATTTAGTAGCAGTGACTAGATTGAAGCTCTTTCAATGCAGAATTCTTAATCTTTTAACTATCTGGTAATTAAGTCATTACAACCAGATTAACTGCTCAAAGCATTTAGTTTAACTCCCTCTTTTTACTGCTACTAGTAGCTTTTCACTGACAAAAAGATACCCATAACTCCAAAGGCTAGCAGTGCCTCTGGGGGAAGGCTCCCATAACTCTGACACAGCATAAAACTACAAGAAAAGGAGACCAGGATGGTGATATGCTCTTTATAACCTGTACAGCTGCACTGCATGTCACAGAGGTTGTCCAGGGCCAGTGGCTTTCTTCCAAGGTGTATGGGCACATTCTGCAAAGCTCAAGTTTCTTCTTAAGTATGCTCAAATCTCATAGACTGATACATCTTAGAACTTACTAAGTACATACTAAACCCAAAGGCTCATCAATGCTTTACAGCACCGGTCCTTTTAAAACTTGCATGAGTTGTGGCTATGACTCACTCTAGGATCAGAGCAGCAGCATCAGGGTATAAAATAAAATTCGTTGCTTATTTTTTAAATTGAGAAAGCTAATAGGAAATGTAATTGGTGATTTTTTTTAAATTATAATTATTTTTCTATGTTTTCTAACACACATTTAAACAAGATTTTCTGGGAAAAATCTTAATGATCTGATCGAGCTGGTCAAAAGTGATGGCAGAAGTTCTTTTGTCCCTGTGGTCATAGTGTGAAGAACTCATAGCTCTTGGGAAAATACTCAGGATAAAATAAAAAAAATACCACCTAGGAGAATTATATTTGAAATAGCATTTTTCAACTCAGACAACTACAATGTTAGGTATTCCAGTATCAGAGGTAAAGTGCTGGAAAGAAAAGAATTGTCAAAGGTATGTTGCTAAAGCTGCGCAACATGACAGAAAACTATTGCTGAGATTCATAGCCTTGCATCTTTTCTACACACAGGTTTTGACCAACTTTGGGTTTCATGCCTATGGAATTTTTCCTCCCCAGGATGGAGAGTAAGAACCTCTTCCTGAGCCTATTGCTCTGCTACAGTTTGCTGAGAGCTGCCAATTCTCATATGGTAATTGAAGAGAAGACAGACTGCAACCTGTCACGGAGCAACAAAATGAGTCTCTCAGATCTCCCACCTATCTCCATAGTAGGTTAGTAAAATTTGCTATTTGGTGCCAAATTAACAAGATTTGCAGAAAATATGATTGTCTATTAATATGGATTATTTTGATAGTGTTCTGTAACATTATAATTTCATACAAATACCTTAGTAACATAGAAATGTAGTGGCAATGCAGACAGAGTATCCATGAACAGCAATGTGGCAAACCACAGTTTAGAGTAAAAAAATAAAAATAATAAAGTCAGACAGCTTATTTTCGTTTTACAGATTTCACTTCAGGTATTTTTATATTGTAAGACTTTTTATATTGAAGAGAAGTGTTTTTCTGTTAATACAGGCATTAATCTTTCTTTCAAAGTTTAGTCCAAATAGGAAAAATAAACATAACACTTTATTTACTTTTTTTTTTCAGTATCTACTCTTGTGGTAAAAATAACAGTTCTCGCAGGTATTAATAAAACATCAATTTACCTGTGTGCTGAAGGACCTTTAACCAGGGGAAGAAAAGAGCACTGCAAGGGAGAACAGAAGGTCATGTATTTATCCAAGACAGGACCAACTAGGTGCCTACCATTACTGGCAGGTGACCATCTGCCCATCTTCCCATGTTTGGGAAGAATCTTGTTAGGGAAATGCTTAGCTCTCTTCTTTACAAATTTGTTTTCTAGTGTCTGCCCTAACTCTTTCCATGTAATTTAAGCAAACTTTTTTCTTTCAAGAAACTTACAGCTATTTTGGGATGATTAGCTGCAGAACATAATTCATAGCTGTATCAAAATTTTAATAATTAAAGAAATAAAACTTCTCTTAGCTTCTTTCAACAGGCTTTTAGGACAGGTTGGTATCTTACCTTGTTTCCTATATTTTCTCTGCATTCTTGCTTAGGATAACATTTCTTCAAAAAGAAACACTTGCCCCACACCTAAAGAAAATTGATAAAATACAAAGTGCTGCTCCCTCTGCCTGCAGCACCAGCAAAACGCCTGCAATGCTTGGGGTGGGAGGAGGGCGGAAGAATGAAGCACACGTGGTAATATTTATTATAACAAGTGTCATGCAAAAGTCTGATGGGCTAGTCTTTCCCATCACCACCACAGAAACAATTTAGAGCAAATATTAAGAGTGTTTAAATAACCACAGCCTCCTCTCCACTCCTGATATTGTCAATTTCTTTTTGATTTATCAGTTATAATTTGTCATGCTAATATGCATAATCTACCTTTGTATAAGCAAACACTTGTTAACTCCTCCCAAAGTTATGCAGGTAACACCACCTTTTAACAAAAAAAAAAATATGGAATTCTAAAGGGTTTTCTCACTTTTGTTCATGTGACTAATGTGCAAAAGTACCCCCATCTTTTACACAGAGACCTGTAATTCTGTTTTTCTGAAGTTATCTTCCTTGTTTGCATCTGACCAAACAATGTCTATAAAAGCTCTTCTAAAATGCAAACATAAGTGCTCTTCTGCTTTGCGTGAGCAACAGTGATGGCATGAGTTCAGATATACATTGCGTAAGAGAGGACAGTTGCTAAAGATGAAAGACTTCATTGCAAAACGTGCCATGATGAGGTGGCAATGAAGGTTATCTATCTGCCTTCTCTTGTACAAAAATTGTATTAAGTATCTTAGTTAAATAACGTGCTGTAAAATTGATCTAACATTATGTTGTGCTATTCTCTTTGAAGATTTAACTAAAAGATCCCAGAGAGTCAGCAGGAAAGAGGCAGAGAACAAGAGATCTTCCAAGGTAGGTGGCTGTTGAGAAAATACTGTTGGATTATAATTCCTCAGTTCGTGCAGTTGCAAGGTTTTTACAGCCATTCTCTGATTTAAATAGATTACATACAGTTCAAAGCCCTAAATAATGTAAAAACATATAAAACACTAATGGTGGAAAGAAAACTATGTGATCTTAGATTAGTTAGAGGTTATTGTTTGGTTTGTGTGGTCATGTTGGTTTTGCTTTTGCTTTTTTTTTTGTTTTTATAGTCCTCTCTTACACAAAAAGTAAAAGCTGGTTTAAATATTTGTAAAACTATTTGGACATGTGTCATAAAGAGGGATCATTCCCAGTTACACCATGTGGGTTAACTGTACAGGCTCTGCAGCTCAGGGGCAAAAACTCCCTATCTGTTGACTTTCAACTGCAGGTGCCAAAAAATGGAAGTAGAGGCATACAAAGAATTTGGTATTTGTTTGAAAATGTTAACTAGTAATTTTATCAGATCAGTAGATTCAGATTCCTTAATGTGATGTTATTCATAGGTCTTGAATATAAAGCATTACATGGGCTCGACTGCTGTATTTTAATGATTGTCTAGAAGAGTAGAAGATAGCATTTTTACTTTTCAGTAAAATTGCTGCAGTCGTTGCTGCAACCAAAAACACTTAAAAATCCTTCTTTTCCTTTCTAATTGATGTCTTGGGTCATTAATCTGCCTTGAAACACTTCCTAAATTCACAGGATGACCCAGGTTGAAAGAGGCCTCCAGACATCATTTAGTTCCATCTATAGCTCAAAGCAGGACATTCTTGAGATCAAACTTCGTCAACATATTTTGGCTTAAAATTTCCTAGGGGCCACAGAACATTTTACCTTAAAACTGAAACTCCTAAGAAACCACTCAGTTTTAAAAGTGCATCGGGTACCTGTAGCTGGAGGGCTCCAGAGATCTCTCCCGGGTCTTAGGCACATGCTGATCAACCAAAAGTTTTCCACCCTTCCATATCACAGACAGAAAAGCAGCACTCCTCAGGTAGACAGAGAGATATTTTTCAGGTCACCTACCTGTGTCTGTAGTTAAGGATTCCCCATCAAATCTCATGCACAAAGGATTACTGAGCTCCAAAGGCAGCTTGACAAACCCTGTGAGATAGAGCATTACCAAGTCACCTCCCCTCTCTCTCAGCCTCACAGCTCAGCCTCTGACTGACAGAGGTTTCACTCTTTCATTTGAAAAGTTTGGGGATCCAAGAGTAATCTCTTACTTTGTTTGATTGATACCATCACTATACTTACAAATTCTTGCATCCCTTTCATTGCTGCTGCCACATTTTTCCCAACACTCTGTCCAGCCATGTTTCTAATTGCTCAAAATACAGGGCTCACGAGATTTACCATTTCGCTTGGTAGGTTGGTCTCAAGTCAACATTTCCTTTGACCCAATCCCATCATATCTCTATATTGCTACTGATACAGGTCTCACTGCTAGCAACTGTCTACTCATCTCAAGCCAGCAACTCCACAGTTCATTTTCTTTGCACCTCTGCTGTATTCTGACGCACACTCATTTTACATTCATATGAATTTTCATGTTTTTTTCTTCTAGAAAAATCCTCAACCGAAGACATCTCCAAAACCAAGGCCCACACCAGCTGCTGATTGTGTGCCGAACTTCAAAACCTGCAAACCACACTTGAATTCATGTTGTAACTACTGTGCTTTTTGCAAATGTCGTATTTTTCAGACCATCTGCCAATGTTTAATGTTAAACCCAAAGTGCTAAGCCAAACTGGTAACACCATAAGGTTTCTGTCTTTCATTAGCTTCTCAAGTGTATATTTCAAACTGCCCTGTGTGTATAGCAGTCAAAGTAGAGAGCTTTCAAGCTGGCAGCTTGGATTTGCCCCTCTTAAAATTAAATGGACAATAGTGTTGTTTTTTTAATGATTTAATGCTACCATAAATAGGATGGGCTTTTCAGGGAGCGGATGACAACAAGGGAGACTGACATTGAATAGGTATTTTTAGCAAAACTGACCTGCATTTTAAAGAAGATTTCTGGGTTCCTGTTAGTTTGAGGTTGTGGTGTTTCTTTGGGGTTTTTTTGAAGGTCATATTAACCACAGAGTGCAGCATTGCCCAACCAGCACCACAAGGCCTACACTAAGGGCACGCAACCAGTAACACTAAAACAGGACTGGTTAATCCAGTGAGGGGCCAAAGCCTGGGTTTTGCCCACAAGGACAGCACAGCACCACCCTCCAGGACAGCCAAACTATGCTGAACATGCAGGTTTCAGGATTAACTTCCTTTTCGCACATTCAGCAAAAATCCTCATTAGAATTTACATAGGTTTTTCTACCTGAAAAGACAAATCCAAAACAATAAGGCAGTCTTTCAATCCTTCCCAGCTGAACATCAGTACCTCCACCTCCAGGGCTTTTAGTCATTCTACCAGTAACCAGTATGTCCAGGGTGTATAATATACACATATATTTGAACTCTGAATGTATCCATGCCTCATGACTCAAAAAGCAGATTTTTGTTCCCTAGCTGTATCCATAGGAATAGATTCCTCATCCTTTCTTCTCCTGCTGCCAAGAGCATAGTGCATATAGAGCCCAAATGCAGGAACACATATCCAGGACTTTGAGGAATAAAGGAAAAATCAGCAAAAAATGAAAGTGCATTTCACACGTACGTCTTGAAGAAAGTCATTAGAAGCAATCAGTCTCTCCTTCTTTGCCCATTCTTACTATGGGCAGCTCCATGCACCCACCCCAAGCTGGATTAAGGTGGCCATCTCTATGTGTTGCCACAGGAGGAAAAAAAAGAAACCTGAAAAAAATTCATTGCTGTAGCAACCCTTTAAAGACTCAGAACTAGCTCTGAAAGTATGGGTGAAGCTCAAGACAGCAATAAACAGGTGTCTAGAAGTCATCTTTCTCTTATTCTTGAAGCTTTTTGCCTTAATCTTGAGTTATCCAAGGTGGCACAGGAGGAAACCCCTTCTTGGTTAAACTACCAGGAGAAATGTGGTAAGTCACAGGGATGCAGGAGGGAACAGACCCAGAAGCTGTCCCCAACATTGAAGAATCTTCAACTGTCAGACTCCAGCTCTTGATTTTTACCTCCTCTGTTCTCTATCTACAATATTCCTCTACCTTACTCCTGTACACTCTTTCTTCTTCTGTGGGTCTTTCTTGATTTTAGTGTTTTCCCTTCACCTCACTGTTACTGCCAGTCACCACAGGAGCCATGTGCACTCTCAGGGCTAAAACCACATCTTCCATGTTCAATCCACCTGCCTGTTAGATGACTGCACCAGTGTTCCTACCAATGCACTTTAGTTTTCACGATCAGATATTTTCTAACCATTATTTTCTAATTGCAATCCTGAATTTTCTAATGCTCCATGCATGTCTAATTGAGAGAAAATTTCTTTACTGATTTATTTCTATATACAACCAGGGGCTACAAAATTCTTTCAGGCAGATAAGGATAATAGAGACAACATCCTAAATGGGTTCAAGTCATATGAACATTTTTCCTTCTAATGATCAGTCCAAAACCCAGAGTTCAAAACATAGGTCAGATTTGACAAGAAATGTTTGTCCATCTTGGAGATATATAGAGATGATAAAGATTAATCTCAGAAAGAGTTCAAATGATGACAGGATGTCATTGTGTTCCTTTTATAAAATATATCATCTGTCACATGATGCAAGCTTAAATTCTCTGAAGTGTATGTAAGTATGTCTTTTAATTAGATATCTTGGCTCAGGAATCTGTAAACCATTCCGTTATGACAAAAAGATGATGAGAAGGAAGAATGATATATTACAATGGGCTTAGGAAACAGAATTTGGCCCCTTTTACCAGGTAAAGATTTAGGTAACCATCAAGCTGTTTCAAAAGTCTCATAACTTTAAGAAATTGATTGATACTAAAATCACACCAATAATCATACAACTTCTTATATGGAAACAATATCATTTTCTTAACAGAAAGTCCAGGTGGTCAGAAAAATAGTATTTTACCAGGGTGGAGGGGAGCAGGAGGAGAGGAAAGGGAAGAAAGAACAACCAGAAATGAAAAAAACCACTGTTCTTCAGACAGCAGCTCCCACTCCAGCTTTGCAGAATCACAGAATGGTTGAGGTTGGCAGGCACCTCTGGAAGTCATCTAGTCCATATCCCATGCACAGGTAGGGCCACCTAGAGCTGGCTACCCAGGACCATGTCCAGACATGAATAACTCCAAGGAAGGAGACTCCACAACCACCCTAGGCAACTCATATCAGTGCTCAGTCACCCACATCATTAAAAAGAAAAAGAGTTAAGTCACTTTTTTCCATCTCTCTACTGGAGAGCCCCAAACCAGACACAGCACTCCAAATACAGCCTTACCAGTGCTGAGTAGAAGGGAAGGATCACTCCTTGACCTGCTGGCAATAGTCCTCCTAATGCAGCCTGTAACACCATTTGCCTTCTTTGCCATATGGACATGTTGTTGGCTCATGTTTCAACTCGGTGTTCGCCAGGACCCCCAGGTCTTTTTGTGCAAAGCTGCTTTCCAGCTGCATGGACCCCAGCATATATTCATGCGTGGGCTTGTTTCTCCCCAGGTATAGGACATCATGCTTCTCCTTGTTAAATTGCATGAGGTCCCTGTCAGACTGTTTCTCCAGACTGTCAAGGTCCCTTTGGATGGTAGCACAACCCTCTGATGCATCAGCCACTCCTTCCAGTTTTGTGTCACATGCAGACTTGCTGAGGGTACACTCTGCCCCATCATCTAGATCATTAATGGAGATGTTAGCCAAAGCCTGGGGCTGTGAGGTAAGGAAATGGAAAACACCGAGACCCACAATGAGGAACTAGAGACATGGAAGCTGAACCAGTGCAGTACAGTATGGTATATGTATACAATGAAGGAAAAGGAAAGATTCTTTCATATGAACATGCTTTGTTTTTCAACACATATGCACATACTTTTTAATATAGCATTTGTATGTAGTGCATTTTCACAAATTTATTAATAAGCTTTTTTGTAACTACAATTGATTAGAAAGGTTATGTTTTCTTTGCCATTCATCTATCACACCAAACACATACATAAAAAGAATATCTCGAGTACTCTGAAATTGTTATTAACCTTAGTGGCTTTATTTTTCTGGGTAAAAATCACATTGCATGAAGTATTGAGAGGATACAGAAATCAGTAAAATATGTACACCTAATATTTGCTTCCTGTATTTAGTTTGAACAGATATTTATCTTGAGGAGTTGTTTGTAAGTGTAAGAGTTCCCCAAGCAACCTATCTGAATTGTCATCAGCACACAGATGATAAAACGTAAGCATGACAAAGATGGACTGTTTAATTTTTGTCATATACCAAAGTGCATCCACTGAAAATTTGCTGGAAGTCAAGCTTAGAGACAGACCCAGTAATGCTCCATGACAGTCATTTTGCTCCTAGAAACTATATGGAAATTTTACCCTAATTACAGCTTAGTAGGATTAAACACAAATAAATCACTATTAGCTTTTCCAAATATTGCCTATCTTGTATGAATTCAAAATGGATACTGTATTTTTCCATCCAAAGTCTTGACTTTATTGCTTGTTGTCACACTCAAAGACCAAAAAATCGAAGTTTATCCTGATGGATAAAACCAGCAGTAGAATATACATCTTAATGACTATAACGAACTAGCTTTAAACACTTCATAGTTCTCCAAGCGAAATACTGCAACTGTCTGGGAAACCTTGGAAAGAAAACAAACTACTTTGTCCTATGGCAAAGATGTTTCTCAGAGCATTGTGGGGCGTGCTTTTTGTGAGATACTGAAGTCTTGAGGTCACTCACTGCACGACTGTAGACATGAAATGATATCCAAGAATAATGCAAAAAAAGCATTAAAATCATTAATAGTTTTGATCAAAAATGTTAAGTTGAATGAGATCATTCTATCACCAGAAGTTACTTTATAAACATACTAAATAGACCAATTCAGCATTTGCTCAAATCCAGCATTCTATTTAACTCAGAGAGGCATGACTGAGTTGCAGAATTTGGGCTGAAAAAAGGAAATGGTTAAAAGCAGACTCCCCTAACAAATACATGAGCACTTCACTCTTTTTTTCTGTCTACTTCTGGGCTCTAACCTGTTTGCTCTCCTGAACAACCTTCTCCACACAGCAATCGCCAACATAGAGAAGGAGACACATTGGATGGCTTGCTGTGGTTACTGCATTGCAAATTCCCAATTGCCACTGTAATATCTGGTACAGATTTGTCACAGACCATTTCCAAAACTGAAAACGCACAGCAAACAGTTACTTATTCCCAAACAGAAAGATATTCTTAGAATTTTGTAGTACGTTTAATAGTTGGCAAGAAATAAATGTTTCCTGTGTTAGATAAAAAACTCCTCAACAATTGCATGCTTTTCTAACTGTGAGAATATGAGACAAAGTCCCATGTCAGTTTTGAGAGGCACCCATCATAAGCAATGAGTGAAGTCCCCCAGTCTGCTAAAGGCCAAGTCAGCAAGTCACAACGTAGTCATAATATAATAATACAACTCCAGACTCCACTAGATACTTTTCAATGGCATCATCAGCTCTGATCAATGCAAATACAGCACAAAAAACGTGAATACACAAAATAGACCCGCAACACCCTTCCTCGCTCTCAGTGAGGAACACACTCCAGCTCCTTAAGCTTGTAAAATGTAAGCAAAATCATGTGGCTCCTCACCCAAGTTAGTTACACAACCAGTTACAGGGTCTGTTGTAACATCCCAGTACATCTAACATGCTTACATGCTGTTCTTGAACACAACAATAGAAGACAACATCTGCTCTGGAAAGCTCTAGATTAGGGATCTTAAGAATTTCTGCTTATCATCTAACATGCTTTAACAATGTTACTGATTTCTCCAGGTCCAACACTACACTGAGGGTCCTGAAGTCAGCAGAAGCTTGCAGCTGTAATGTTCATTAGTTATTTCCAGTACATTGAACAACAGCGAAAGAAGCTTCATTCCTAGAGAGGATTTGGTGGAATTTTCTTCCTTTTCCACAGCAAATTACCCTGATTTGGGGGCCAAGACATCCAAATGTTAGTCTGGCGTGCCAGGCCAGTTTAGGTAGTATTTTCCATGCATAGGTATTTTCCACTTCTTGCTCAATTATATTTGAAGTAGATAAGAAGGAGGATATGAAAATTTGCCCTGTTTCATTTTGGGTTTTTTTATTCCTGAAATATCAGTTCAGCAGCATCAGCACGTGTCCAGTTGGGCTGAAGACACCCATGGAACACCCAGGAACACCCATGCAAGGCTGGCATATATGACATGGGACCTATAGGAGATCATCCCAATCTAGAGCAGCAGCAAAAGGCCAGAGAAAAACTAGGCTGCCCAAAAGAGCAATTAATCACTCTCAAATTCTTAAATTTATGGTGCCTGCAGATTGTTTTCTGAAGTAATACAATGATTTTAATGTCAAATTAAAATTTGGTGGAATTTAAAAACAAAATTCGAGCCATTGACCACCAAAATAAAATTTGATGATCAATGCCTTGAAGTCCAGATGGAGAGCAGTGACAAGTGGTGTCCCGCAAGCGTCCGTACCGGGACCCGTACTGTTTGATATCCTTATGTATTGGGTTTGGGTGAAATGGAATTAATGTTCCCTGTAGCAGCGCTTATGGTGCTGGGCTTTGTATTGGGAGGCAGATAAGACACTGGTAGTGTGGCTGCTGCTGAGCAGCGCTCGCACAGCACCAAGGCTGCCTTTCCAACACCTTCCCCCCGCCCCACCCAGTGAGATGGGGTGGGCAAGATCTTGGGAGGGGACACAGTCAGGACAGCTGACCCAAACTGACCAAAGAGATATTCCACACCATGTGATGTCAGCTCAAGTATAAAAGGGAGGGAAAGGAGCAGGGGGTTGGGGGTCATCTCTTTTTGAAGACGTTTGTCATCCGAGCAACCGCTACCCGTACCAGAGCCCTGCTTCCCAGGAAAGGCCAGACATCACCTGCTGATGGGAAGCAAAAGATAAGGTCTTGTTTTGCTTTGCTTTACGCACAGCTTGCTTTTATTTTTTCTCCTATTAAACTGCCTTTATCATACCCTACAGGCTCTTCCCATCTTATTCTCTCCCACCTTGTCTTGCTGAGGGAAGTGGCGGGGGAGTGACAGAGCGACTTGGTGGGTACCTGACACTCAGCCACAGTCAACCCACCACACACTTAATCACAGAATCACAGAAT
>VWZK01021113.1:0-126428 GCA_013396935.1 Baryphthengus martii | reverse complement strand
AGGGAAAAGGGGATGTGCAGTAAAATGCCGTCTCTGGGACAGGTGCCAGCTCCTAGACAAAAGAAGTAAAATAGGCGGTAAAGAGGGGAGGCGGGGGGGGGGGAAGGGAAATTAATAGCCAACAAAAATAGGAATCGAAAATCTCTGAGAGACAGCACTGGCGAAAGTGATGGTGCCTAACTGGCCTTTTTTTCCGAATATTTTCTTAGCTATGGGCGGAAAGGAGAAAGTTGCGGCATACTTTTTAATTCTCGTCTTCTCTGCAGACGTTTGAAAGCGTGAAGGGAGGGTGGAGGGTGCGTCTTTCTTTTTTTTTTTTTTTTTTTTTCCCTCCTCTTCTTTTCCCTCCTTTCTGCTGAATTATTCATAGTGTCAGTGGTGAAGCCAGGACTATTAGCATGCATCAGACATGCTGTTTGTCTGTTTGCTAACATTCTTCATTCAAGACTTGTTAACTACCAGACAAGCTTAACACGCTTCTCTTTTTCCCCTCCCCTCTTCTCTCCCTCCGTTTCTCTCTCTCTTTGCCCCTTTTCCCTTCCCTTTCCCTTCCCTTGCCTTCCCTTCCCTTGCCTTCCTTGCCACCCCTCGCAGCCGCCCATTGTTGCTGCCGGGCGCTGGCAGCCGGGGGCAGTTGTGGCAGGCAGGGGAGCGGGCGGAGGAGAAGCCGACGCCGGTTGCTAGGTAAGGACCGCCTTCCCCTCCTCTCCGAGGCCTGCATGCACTTGCAAGGGCGAGAAATGCCACAGAGCTCGCTCACTGCCTTCTGCCTGCTTTTCCAGGAGACTGCAGAGCTGCAAGGTGAACACCACCAGCACCACATCGGCGGCTCTCCGAGGCTGGCTTTCCACCCTGCGCAGGGTAAGCTGCTTTCCCACCGCTTCCTTGCTCCTCCTTGACGTGCACCAGCATTTCGTGTTTATGTACCGCTACGATGGCGTGAGCGGCGAGTAATTACCAAGTAGGAAAATTAAGTTTCAGAAACTACGTGGGTATCGGCAAATTGGCTCGCGTCTGCCTATTAATATATTATTAACCAGTAGTACGGTATCAGCCCGACGAGGTTTAGGCTCATTCAGGATGATCGCTAGCTGGCTATTAGGGATGTGATATACCAATATTTGCTATTGTTGCTATTTTTTAGGTTCTCTTCTCCCTCTCTATCAAGTCTGCCCCTCCCTTCGCTAGTCTGTTTAAAACGAGCAAGCTTCATTTTCTTAGCAGACAAAGGTCGATCACAGCTTTTATTTCTGAATGCAAATGTTCTAGGACTTGTGCCAGTCTTGCCTTCATTGATTACAATATAGCTTCTTTCTTGAATGGCATGCCCCCTGCTTCCTTTTTTTTTTTTTTTTTTTTTTTTTTTTTTTTTTTTTATTAATAGAAGGAAGCTCAAAAAAAGAAACAAAGTTGGGCGGTGCAAGTTTTTATATTTATTTAATATTTCAGTACGTTTGAAACATTAAACATTCATGTGCAGAGAGCAGTCCTAACACAGCTGCTAACGAGTACGTAGGGGTTTATGCCATTTGTGTATGTGTGAGGGTACGTGTTCGCATTTCTCAACTGATACTTTTTAAGCTTACTATGTGATGATCTTCAGTAATTGTATCTCATTACAATTACGTTTCCTGATTGTCTCAGTAAACGTGAATTTGGACATAGATATTTTCAGGGTTCGTATTTAAATTCTGTAATATATGGAGCTGTTCAGAATTAGTTTATAATTAGCGTTTTTATCGTACATTTTTGAAATACTATTTTTCACGGCCTGAAAAGGTCCATAGGTGCCATAAGTGTATTTTCTTCTTTATGTGCACACACGGACACATGCTCACGCACACTCCCACTCTCTTTCTCTTGCTCTTTGGACATTAATGAAGGCATTTATTTTAAGTATAATACTCAAATATTAGAGTAATTCAGTTTATGGACCAAAGTAGCATGTGGATGTAGATGTACTGAGTTAGGTACAATTTGGCAGACAGTTATGTACTTAAGATTCATTACTGCTATGAAATTGCCAGACCTATTATAATACTACTTCGTATTTTCTATATAGGCAAGTGCATGTGCACATTGAAGTATCTGGAAATTAATATATTTTAAAGACACTTTGTGAGGAAGGTAGTCCTTTCATATATATTTGTAAAGCAAAATACTTTCCTCCGCACAAAAAAAAAAAAGAGGAATGTTTATGTAAAATATTTTAATAATTTTATTTATATTCAGGAATTAAAGTAAGTAATAAAACAAATCCAAATAAGTTGAGGTATCTTCTCTCCACACCACCTCCACCAAATAATTAAAAAATAACTAGTGACTTGTACAAAAATAGTTTTTAAATCACACCATTGACAGCATTGTATCAAAACCATCTCTATATTGGCATTGCATTTAAACGGTTTTATGGCAACATAAACTGAAAAACAACTCATAACTTTAAGTAGTAAAGCAGTATTTATTGGCCGATCAAGCTCAAAGTAAGTAAAGAATGTTTTAGTGACCTGTATAGATTAAGAAAGGAATTTAGGAACGTATGGCTCGGTGATAGCTAAAACTAATTTATTCAAAGTACTTTTTAGAGGCCTGTAGTAGCTCCACAGTACAATGCAAATAAAGTACTAGTTGAGGTTTTCGACTTGTAGTCTTTATTACAAAAGCACAAACTGCTAAACACTCCAGACTGAGAAATTTCAGAGTACTCCGTTATATTGCTCCTAATGATGCTGTTTATCTAAAGAGGAATTTATTTTTTTTTTCCTTAGGTTGTAATACTTGTTGGGGTTGTTTTATTGCTGGGGACTAACACTTAAAGGAATGTAAAATTGCTTCTGGTGTATTAATTAGTTCATTATTTTGTGGTGACTTGCTGAAATGATCGCCATGAAAGTAGAAGAAGGAGAATTACCTTAATACTAGTTTATTTCACAATCAGGATTTCTAGAAGCATGCTGAAAATGAGCATAACGGCGCGTAAAGATCATGTGTATGTTGATTGAAGAAGGATTAAAATCTGTTCATTAGATTGTTGAATTCCAGATTTTAAATTTAAAATTGAGTCTGTAAGTTGAAATACAACTACTGATAGAAATATTCAGCCCCTCAGATGAATGCCTTCAGGAATTACATGTGTGAGCTTAGAGCATTTACATTTTTGAAAGTGTTTTGTTTTAAACTGTCCAGATTCTCATACAAAATGTTTGGTGCATGGAATGAAAAATAAAAAACCATCAGTGATAGTTTGCTTAATTGAAAGATTTCTTTTGTAGCTGACTAGGATGAAGTTTTGCGTATTTTCAGATAATAATTGAGTGAAACACAGCAAAAATAATCTAAGATGTGCTGGTTTTGCTCCAAACTCCTTCCCTTCCCCCCCTCTCCCCCCCCCCAATGGATTTTTATCCTCCAAATGGATATGTAAGGTGTTGCTGATAAATGAACAGTCTATTCTTAAACTCCCACTTATCTCAACTAAAAATATGGCTTTTACCAAATGGTGCTAATGCTCAGAAAGCGAGGAATACAAGGGAAAGGTACATACGTTCTGGGCCTGTGAGTAATTCAGAGTGCTCAACAGAGAGCACTGTTTCGTACAAGGCAGAGGGCAGCTTGCAATGAAATGAGGAGCGTAGTCCACAGCGTTTGACACAAATAGGTGGGTTACGGTGTGATGGTTACTCTCAGAGATAATAAGTGGGATGTGCGGCATCCTTATTCAGGCTAAACTTTTTGAAATTAATTGGAGTTTTGCCTGGATCTATGCTGCCAGGTTTGGATCAGATTAAGGGAGATTTTATTGTGGATAAAAGAGAGGGAAAAGGGAGGAGGTAGAGGGAAGAAAGAGAAAGGGAATGGAGCAGGAGTTAACACTTTCAGATGTGGGTGCAGTCCAGAGTTCTTGTCTTCATTAATATAGATTGTAAGGCTAGATTATGGCTGTGTTGATACAGTATTGTCTTTTTGTAGGATATACCAAGTATTCATAAACACTTTGTAGCAGCTAAGGAGAAATAAAGAAATAAAAAAGAAGTAAAAGGAGGAGTGGAGGGAATGCCTTGTTTCATCCAGTTTTCTTTTGAAAAAATAAAAATTAAAAACATTTAGGGGGTGGAGGGGGATGCATGTCATTCACATCCACTCAGTGTTTCAGCAGCTCCCTCGTAGGCAGAATGGCTTCACTGTAATCGGCCTTCGTCCCCGTGCCACATATTTCTGTGGTGCGATAAACCTCGGCAGGGCCTCGTACCTCGTACGGCAGCGTTCAAAGTCTCCTGTGCACATGGGTGCTCAGGGCCTGGGCAGGTCTGTGATCATGACACCTTCCCTCCAGAAAACGGCAAAGCGCTGTAATTAGACATTTTTCCTGCTAGCTGCCTCAGTTGCTCTCAGTTTGAAACAGGTGCAGGTAATCAGCCCTCCCTCCTTCTCCCCCTGCAGTGCTGGTTATTGTGGAGGTCTGATATACGTATAGATATATACCAAAGTAATACTGCCATACAGCTTTAATTTTGATTTATGGTGGTGCCTGTCTGAGAAGAAAAAAGTAATCATTTAGAAACATGATTGCACGGCTTTGTTTCTCAAGTAAGACCCACTGTAGAACACGATTCTTCATAGCTACATACATGTTCGTACAGCACGCGTGCTTACACAATGCAGCTGATTTTTGCAAAGATAGGTATTCATTTATTTGGTATGCATGCAGCTAGATAGAATTATGATTGCAGCCAGAAGACAAAAAGTTGAAATCCCTGTAGCCAGCACAATAGACATTTGTAAGTAGAGTGATCCCAGTAGATATAAAATGGCGGGGTAGATGTTTTCAAGTGCACAGGCACTTTTGTGAGTCCTGAGTTTATACTACTGTAAACTGTACTGCCTGAGCAAATCTGTAGTTGTTTATGCATTTGACTCCGTGCCTGATCCACAACAGAATAAATTCTGTTGAGTTTGATGGGCTTTGGAGCAATCTCCCCTACCCAGATACTCACTCATGTAGTGCGTATGCACATTTGTGGAATCACTAGTAAATCTGGCCTGTAACTTCTCACTAGCGAGCAAACCAATCTGTGATTTTTCATAGGAACAATGCAGAAATTGGGCCACGGGTATTCTTGTATTCACATAGAATGTTTTAAATCTCCTAGTGACCCCAGTACTAGTAGGATTTCATTAAAACTTGATTTACAGTCTCCAAAACAGAACATAATTGTGTCTAAGATGCCTTGATTTGTAGGTGGGATATGCAGGAGTAAGATACCCAGCATCAAACCCTTTGCAGCTTCTCTTTTGAAAATACATACTGTCAAATACAAGATCTCATCATTTTCAGTTGTCCTTAGGAAAAAATAGTCTCTTTTTTTCACAGAAGATTAGTGTTACCAGTTATTTAGTAGTTGTGCACTTTTCCACTTTGCATACATCTGAAATTTGCTATGCCGTACCCCTGGAAACAAAGGATTTGATCCAAAGGCCTCTGAAGGCAATGCTCCGCACTCCATCGACTTCAAATGGGATTTGGATTAAGACTATATACATAATAGTTTGCAATAATGATTTGACTGCTATAGTGGTTTGCAGGGTCTTCCACAAAACTTTTTAGAACTCTCATAAAAATTGTCCAGACATAATAGTCCAAAATGCATGTCTAAACATTGATCATGTTTTGTTGTTTTTTTTCTTTTTAAAAAAGGGGAGGTAGGAGGGGCTTCCAAAGATCTTCATCTCACTAATTCTCCAAATGAAAGTTTGATGAATAAAAAAAGGGTGAGTGCTGTTTGGTATGTAGTTGATGCGTTACCTTATGCATTCTTTATTTAAATTAGGGCAGCATTTTTGGAAGGAGGATCTAGATTTAAGATGGCAATGTACTACTAATTTATTTTTATACACATAAGTTTAAATTAACCTCAACCGTCTTATCCTGTTATCTGCCAAGGAAAATATTTAACTCCTGTCCAATCTCTCTGGAGTTTCAAAGCCATTTGCTCTTTTTAAACTTGTTAAAACACAAATAGAAAAGTAAATTGCTTTGAAGATTTTGCAAAGGGGAAGGAACAGAAGATAAGGAAAAATGAATTTATTATTATAATAACCAATATACCTTTATTAAATATTAATTAAGCCATCATTTGCTACAGCCTTTGATCGATTGTGTTTGAATTTCTGACTGATATTTTGCAACACTTTAAGGTACACTTAGCGTGTTGCCCATATATTCAGATACCTGCATACAGATATGTTTACTGTGGCATTCATTCAGCTCCTGAAATTCTTTTGTCAATGTAAGCAGACATTTCCAGAAGGAGAGGGCTGCTTCAATTTTAATAATAAAAGAGTTCACATGCTTTTATAGCTAGACAGATAGTTTTAAAATGCCAGATTAGAAAAAAATAGCATTATTTGAAACTGCTCTTGTTTTCTTTATTTGTAGCCTTTTTTTTTTTTTTTTTTTAGGCAGTTTCAAAAATAGAAAAGTACACTGGAAACAGTTGATCTCGGGAGCTAGAAAACAAGAAGCAGCACCATCAAGTCTATTTATTTTATTACTGGGAGTGGGTAGGTGGTGGCATTGAGTAGCTTAGAGAAATAAGCGATAGCACTTCTGTGTTTTACAGACATGGTAGGCCAAGATACTTCGCAGTGAATTCATCAGAGAGGTCATTTTGGGGTTTCTGTGAAGGTGATACATTTAATACTGATTTTTCGGCACAAGTTACATTATTCTTTCTGTTACATTGCTCATGGTAACTGGTCTTACAGGATCGCAATAGGATAGGTAATAGCAGAGACTTTGTTCTGGCCAGAAAACAAGGCTGTAACAATTATTTAATTTTCATCTACAAGATGTAATAACCGTAAAATTACAGATATTTACAGTGGACACTAACTTGTTTTGGCTCAGGAAGTACTGAGTTGGTGAGCACAAAACAAAGCTTTGACATGAACTTTTTAATGCATTGGCAGTCTTTTCAGAATTAGTCTTCCTTCTTATTGGAATTCAGTGTGTGAAAGTGTAGGAGAGTGATTTGATTGCATCCAAGAGATTTTGATCACTTTGTTTTGCTATTCATACACAAAGAGCTCTGGTATATTTATTTCTACACTTGTATATACAGCAAGTATTATTTTCAAAAGACTTTACTCTTTGATAAATCATTCTTTTCTTTTTTTTTTCCCCCTCTTTTTTTGATATTTATTTTTCTCTCTGGTTACAGACTTTTTTATTTTATTTTTAAGAGAATTTTCATATTTTTGTTACCTTTGGCGGATGAGATGTATTGTCTTATTTGTCTATAGGAAACAAAATAATATATCCAGTCCTGAGTGAGTGGAAAATCTCTCACAGATAGCAGAATTTTGGATTATACTCGAAAACCAAAGTTACACTAATTAAAAAAAACTGATATAGGAAGCCTGAACTCTAACGACTCTTGTAGTCACTACATTCTGCATGACCTTATGGACTTGTGCAGTTAGCTTTTTTACCTTCTTACTTTGTCTGATTTAAAACAAGGACTGTCAGAGTCTTGTATCCTTGTTTTAAGGCACACAGCATTGGTATTCTTCCTACTCCAGCATGAAACACAGGGTGTATGGGAAGGAATTGCTCATATCCCCAAATGGATGGAAGGTCTGTTACGGGCCCAAAGGGCATGCACATACAAATTTTGCTGTGGGGGTTCATCGTGCAGTTTGGTTTTGTTTTTAATGCAATGTGAAATATAGGGTTTTTTTTGTTGATTAATTATTGTGTGAATAAGCTATTTACACCTTTAAATCCATTTTTATTAGTAACCGTTTTTTTAAATAGTTATCCAACATAGCGTGTTATGAAGATAGTTAGTTACCAGTTTTTTAATGGAAGGTTATACATTTCTCATTCTATAATTATTATAGAAGGAGAAATTAACATGATCACATGGAAATTTTGTTTCTTAAATGGAGATTTACATTGATGGATTGAAGGTTTAAGGTGCAGATTTACATTTAAATTACATATTACATGACATTTACATTTTAAATTATACTAAAACAATTATTTCCACTGTCTTCTTGGTGCCTTCTGAATGTCTCTATAAAATTATTTCATTTAAAGCGTAACCCACTCTACAATATATATGTTCCACATACAAGATCAGATTTTTTTTTGTATGGATGCTCTCCTATTTGGTGTAAATAGAAATGAAGTTTGAACACATGATATTTGTGTGTACGCATTTAAGATGCTATGTAGTGCTTTGAGTGGCAATTACTTTCTCCCCTATAAGACAGAATGCTCACAGGGGGTTGTGTTTAGCAGGATAAAAATGGCATCCATCAGGTGCTTGTATTTGTCGCCCCAAAATGCTTTCAGGACTAAAAACTTAAGAGTATTGCTTAAGGCAAGCAAGTAAAGAATAGCACTTGGCTGCAGGTACAGCCAGCAGGGAACAGCATGGCCCAGAGTTTCTAGAAAAAGGGGTTTTATTTGAGAGAGAAAAGCAGACTGAAAAGTGGCTATGCTTGTTGTAAAGTAGCGGACCAGTGTGGAAGTCAGGTTTATGAAAGGTACTGTACATACAGTCCGCATCTTTCAATCAGTTTTAGCAAGTTTGAAGGAACTTAAAAGTATGAGCATAATTCTCTTCCCAAAATAGATTTCTTTACACTGTCAGTTGGATATGGCTGGTTTGCACCCATATAAGGTTCTGGGTTGGACACAGAAGTACTAAAATGCCATTATTGTCAAAATAATTGCTTCAAGCCTTTTAACTTTCAGTGCCTGCAGAGCTGAGTACATGAAAGAGTACACACCCGCCTGGTGGTGGATTGAACTTCCTGTGGGAAGGAGAGTGAGCAAGACAGTATCAAATCCCTGAATTTTGTAATTTCTCTTGTCATCAGTGTGTTCCTCCTGAGATACAATCTAACTTAAAATACAAATTAAGTGAAGTTTCAGCAGAAAGAGCTAACAAGTACTCCTGAAGATCAATCTGAAAAATCAGGCCTATGCCTTAACAACGTATATTGATTTTAAAGTTGCAAATAGTGGAAGAACAAATAGAAAAGTCTCACAATTTAATTAGCATCAAGAGATCAAGCTGAGAAATTACTTTGGCAGTTCACTTGCAGACTTCGTTACAGCTCTGTATGAGTATTTTTGGAAAATGCTTATAATGAAAAGGTTTATCCAGGTGATCAATGGCTGTGTTTCACATCGCTGTCTAGTGGGTGTTACTCTAATGGCAATTAAAATGTAAAGCCATTCTTCACGGAATGAATTTCACATCTTTGTGGATGACTAGTTCAAGGCCTGCATAGATTTTAAGTCCCACTCAAACCACTTGAGATAGCACACAGCTTTTTTCTGCCCTTTATATACTGTGAGCTGCTGCTGTAGAAGACGTTGGGAGAAATACTAGGTACAAAGAATAATTTTTGTTGTGACATTGAAATCAGTAGGGTTAACTTTGTGATCAATAGAAGCTGCAGTCCTCAGAGTTTTAGTCACTCTTTTATCCTTTAATATGGTATCCTTTAATTTGTAAAATATGCATCTTAGGTGTGCTATTGTCCAGAAATTAGATCTTGATGGAGCATTCATATGTGGAAGTCCTGGTGCCCTTGTCTGGAGAAATGATTAATAAGTTGGGAGATTTTTTTACATTCAGCCTTGGGTGTAACAGTAAGAGCCTCTTCAAGTTTCCTCGTTCTCTGCCTCAGCACCTCCTGTTGTAAGTTGGAGATAACTGATGTCGCCCATAAGAAAGTTAATGTCTGAATAACCCACATATAAGATACACGTGGAGAGCACTCAGCTGAGAAGGGAGAAGTTGTGAATTGTTTTGAAATGCAGTGCCTGCAGAATTTGTACTTTGCACAAGGTGGCATCTCCTAGTCTAGATCTTTGTTGCAGCTGCTGTTCTAGTCCTCAACTTCCTTTGAATGGAGACTTCCAGTTGTAGCTTTAGGAGGATCACAACATTCAGTATCATTCTCTACCAAAGTGGAAGGTTATGTGCTCCCTTGCTTACTTGTCATGAGGTTTCATTCATCACCAGCGTCTTTTGAATTAATTGATCTGTTTTATGCGTTCATAAGAGACTGCAACATACGCAGCATCTGCCTCAGTATACCCTTAATCAAAGTCTAGGTTTGATCAGAACAGCTCAATAGAAGGATGCTAGGAAATTGCCCAGTTTGTTGCCCTTGCAGTTTAGGATTCTGCTGTACAAGTAATTAAAATCCAGTATGTTGATAGCATGTTAAGATTGTATGGTGAGATTAATTAGATCACTGACAAAAAAAAAAAAAAAAAAGAAAAAAAAGGGGCAAACCCCAAAATCTTTACAGCATGCTAAACAGTGGCCACGGAAATGAAAACTTAACAAATCATAACGTTTCATGTGTTCCCTGCAGAATAGAAGACTCTGAGCTGGGAGGTAACTTTTTGAAATAAAGGTACTGGTGTATTTTAAATCTTTTGTTTGTAGACTTTTTTTTTTTTTTTTTTTCTATGATAATTCAATTCTTTTTATCTTACTGCTTGCCTGACAGTGGTTGAGTTTAGGATTTATTTCTTTTCATAACAGCCTAGCCTCTGTTCATATCAAAAGAGTTTAGTTTCTAGAAGACAGGCAAGCGTGTGTGGTTGTGCAGCATTGGCATTGTGTAGCAAATTACGGTCAGCTCAAGTGAGCAAGCTTTCTCAGTCATCCTGTCTACAATTTTCATTCTCATCAAGGGCACAGCTACACTAGAGAGTGCCCCAGACCCTCACGTGATGTACAGAGTTAGGAAGCAGATTTGACTGAGCACGGAGAGCCACACTGGTTCCACCATGTGGACAGCTTTAAGCCAGCTAAAGCTGTACTGCCTTAGTTACTGTAGAAGGCCAACTGTGTTTTAATGAATGCTGCAAAAACTGTTGGTTTTTTTAATCTCTCTCCAGTTTTCTAATAAGTATGCCTGTGACAATTAAATCCTGCAGATGCTTATGCATAGGACTTACTTTGCACTCACTGGTAGTCCAGTGAAGTTTGTAAACAGGATTATTATCAGATTTTCCAGACTCTCTTGCTTCCATGTCTTCTCCTTCTCTTACCATTACTTCCCCTCTCTTCTCGTATGCAGTTGCTAAGGGCTGTGTGAAAAACAGTGCATTGAACAAGGAGTAGAAAGACAGGAGACCTACAGTCGGAGTTCTGAAATATTTTCTAGTAATCTTCTGCCCAATTTGAAAGCGTTATAGCCTGATTATTACTGGTGCTGAAATCTTTGGATGAGTGCTGCTGGGCCCCAGGTGTGTTCCAGTGCTTGTAGTTAGATGTCTCCAACTGGCTGGTGAGTGCTTCTGGTAACCAGTCTTCTTATATTCTCATTACCCACGGTGTGAGAACACTTCCAGTCCAAGCTGTATGTAGGCATCCTGAGCACCAAGGAGTGTAAGGTAGCCACGGTAAGCAGTTTCTGTCTTCAGTTTACAGTATCGTTTGAGATCAAATGGGAGAAATTACTGTGATAAACCCAAGGAGGAAAAGAGATGGGACAAATGTTCTTGTTTGGACTGTTAAGTTGGGCAGGGTTTGTAACTAAAGGGAGTAAGTGCTCCCATTTTTTAATCATGCTGTTTGCTCAAGACTCCTGTATTTGATTTTTGGGGCTTCACCACTTTTTCTTTCTTTTACTCATTAGTTCAATTCACATCCAGTCTTTCCAAAATTATCGGTAGGCAAGGCTATGGGGTTCCAGGAAGTGTTTTGACTTATGCATCTCCTATATAGTCAGTAGCTGCCTTTGGCTAATGCTCAGATCAGAGAGGAAGAGAAAATGAGAAGTTCCCCTTTCCTTCAGCTTGGTAAATAGTATGCGCAAAATGAGTGTGCAAGTTTCAGCAGAATGAAGTAAAGACGTGGGAACTCGTTGTGTCACAGATGAACTGACATGTTTTGAATGCACTTTTTGAGAAACAGAGGTGTTGATTGCGCCAGGAGTTCATTGTCAGAGATAATGAGATCTGCAAGTACATTAGAAATCTTCGTTAGGAAGAAAATCAATAGTAACACAGTGTTTCAATCTGTAGTCTCAGTAAGTCATTTACTTTAAAAAATCTAATTCTTCTCAGAGGTGAAAACTTTTCTGTTGGTGTTTTATTGGAACTCAGTATTTGAAGAGTAAGGTAGTGTTGGGAAGATTATATTTTTTTTGTGTAGGAAAGTAACTCCCAAACCTCTTCACAGCTAGCTGTTTGTGTCTGATTTTTTAAAAAATGGGAATTTTTACAAGATACATTTTAATTTTACCTCACAGTCGGTAAAAGATTCTTCTTTAACATGGAATATTCACATTACAGACTGTGTTTAACTGGAAGCCAATTTTTATTTTGGGTACCTCCTATGAATAAAGTAGTATTATTGCTTATTCCTACTGTAGATGTACTGCTGCAAATAATGAGATGACTTGTACCTCTGTAGGAGTTTTGTGAAGAGTAACACCATGAGACATTAAACCTCTCCCAAAAAATGTCTGGGCACTGAAAAACGGTGATGACATAAAAAAATTTTTCTTTGCGAAACAGACAGAAGAGAAAAAAAAAAAAGACAGCTGGGTGAAACATGCCTTTCTGTTGATTTAAGAGTTCGTATTTTATTTTGTCTAACAATCAAGATGCATTTTTTCTTTTTGGGAAATAAAAATGCATAATTCTGCCTTCCAGTTGGAAAAAGCAGAAACCCTAAGTTTACGTACTCCGCACGGTTTCATTTTTCACTAGTATTTTAATTTTGTGTTTTCATATTGTATTTCAGATATAAAATGTTGATGTTGAAATCAGTTGCTTTTGTAAATTATTCTTTAAAAAAGAGAAAAAGATATATCTCAGTTCAGATATGTGAAGTAAAAGAGGTGACTCCATGGCTGCTTCTGGTGAGAGAAAAAACAATAGTTTCTGTAATTGCAGCATCAGACCCTGAGCAGTTGTCTCTGTAGTAGCAGTGCAATGGTGCAAACATTGCCAGCGCTGTACTTTTTAGCAGGCTTCCTTTGTGTCAAAAGGTGAGAGAGGCTGCTAGAAATAAATAACCGTGTTTGATTGTATTGTAGCTAGTGATTTTTTTTGAGTTACTACAGAAGTCGATATGCTTTGGGTTTTTTCTTCCATCTTAAATGGCATGCAATGCTATACCGTTTAGTATACCTTTATTTAATTTGTCTCATCTGTGACACAGTCTGATCTAAAGAGCTCAAGCTTTAGATTAAAATGTAGTTCTCGGGCAGAGAGAATCTGCAGTAAAAGTAGTTGTACTACTAGTTCGTCCTATGATTAATAGCAAGACTTGCTTAGAAGTTAGTCTTTGATTTCCTCTGTTTAATTGTAGCCCTAAGTGAAATGGGGTTTTGATTTATAGAAAATACAAAATTGGGTACAGAAAGCTTTAAATTACAGTAACAGTAAAAAATTTCCCACAATAATCATCCCATATTGTTTCAATTCAAAAGAGCTAAGGCTTGATTTGTGTGGGAAAGAACCCATAGCAGCCAAGTTCCACATTTGAAACTAGGGAGAGGGGAGGATCAGTTACCCGCTTTTGAGGGTATAAAAATATGCCTAAACTTCACTATGTAATACTTCTACAATATATTTTCTCTCTGGAAGGGTGCATGCTAATTAATTGATTTAGAATAGCTATTTTCTTACATGGATACCATGTACAAGTAAGTAGAAAAATTGTTTTATGATGTACAAGAACATTGGCAAAAAAACCAGAAGCTTTAGGAAAAGCACCCCTTGTAATCGTGATTGAAAATGAATCTGTTTTTTGATAGTGTTTGCATTATACAGAATGGTTGAGTATACTGTTAAAGTCTTAATAACTGTAATTTCATAACGGTAGCTTTAATAAGGGTAGTTAAATTCCTAAACTACTTTTTGGAAGTTCTGCATGGCTGATCTCGCTTTTGCTTCACCATGTTTATGTTGAATTTTTCTCTCATTAGACTGCAGCAGCTATGTGTGTTTACAGCACTAATCCTAAATGCTGAAATTCTAGATAGTTAAATATATTCAGTATTATTGAAGCTGTCCTGGGGCAAACGACTTTGCTGTAATGGGGCGAGACCAAATTCTGCTCTGTTTACAGGGGTAAATGCTGAAAAACACTATTCTGACCCATTGAGGTTTACATCTGTGTTCCCGAGAGTATGAGTTTTGGCCTTTCGTATTTGTCCTGTTTTTGTGTACCAAAATACAGTTAAACATAATTTCAAAAATAATCATGCAGTTGTTATTCTCTTGGCCCGCTCTACTGACTTTTAAAGTCCTGTTCCACAGTATCTCCTCACGCACAGTTTTTATTTGGAAAATACTAAGTTTACAGTTTGAGCATAAAATGCTGCTTCTATTCCGTTTGATTTGGCATGACCAAAATTTAAAATACAAACATAAAGCATAGTATTGATCCATTTATAAGCATTTTCAACTTGTGCTGCACTTCTTGGAGAATTTACTGTAGTAGCATTTTAAAATCAGGTAAGCTCTGCTTTTGTACTATAGTCTGACAGTTTAATCAAGATACAAATTTAGAAACAAATCAGCACTGTCTTTTATGCAGTGCCTCTAAATCCATGGTAATTGGTACCAGACCTTGGTAAAAGGAAAGGTTCGCTGTCTCGTGCTAGCAATACCAGTGGGTGTTGCTCCACAGCTGCATCATATAAGAAGAGAAGATGCAAGAAAAATTAAAGGATCCCCACATGCATTTTTCTGTAATATACCTTTTCCAGACCATGAGTCTGATGGAAAATTCCCTTGAATTCAGTGTGTTAACCTGCTGTAAATAGTGCTGTATGTTCTGCGCACTTTAACTCTTAGCTTTTGATAGTACTGGACAGTTTTTAAGTTGTCTTTCTTTACTTTGTGCTTTTGAAACATTTGCAAAACCTAAAAGCCTGTACTTAATAAAATGAGAACAGAGACAGCAGAATGAAAGTGCTGCTGGTGCATTTGGATTGTACTGATGTAAACTGGCAGACTTTGGACTCTACAAAGGCCTGTTTTGGGTAGTTTTGTCCTGTCAGAGTGTACCTTGCAATACGAGCTGCAGTGCAGGTTACATTCCTGCTCTCTCCGCGTTTGGAGGATTCGTGCTTAGCTAGAGCATATACAAGCTATAGACTGAGGCTGTATGCTCTGGCAGCACAGATGGAGTATTCTGTCATTAGGACTGTTTGTTGCCTGTTGGAACACACAGCATATTTCTACCGTGGCATCAACAGTTTCTAAGAACTGAGGTCAAAATAAACAGGTTGCAGTTGGATACGGGAACAGTCTGGGAAACAACTTAAAATTCCCTGCTTAGGCATAAGCGTGGTCCTGGATAAGTGGATAAAGGCATTTTCGTAGCAAGGGCTCATCTTAATTTATGCTGTTTTATACAGATTAGCATAGATTTGCAGTGATGCAGTTAGTAAGTTTTCTGTGGATATTGGCATATGTATGCAGAACTGACTTTCTTTTAAATAAATAAGCAAATTTAAGCAGAATAATCTTGCGCTATTTCTCCAGTATTTGTAGTACTTTAGCAAAGTGAAAGCGATGTCAGATTTTAAAAAAATACCTGTTTTAATTAGGCTTCAGCCTTCTCTGCGAGCGTGGATGTCACCAATTGCAGTGGTGCACGCAGTAGCTTTGAAGTTGATAGGATTCTTAACAGGAGTAAAGCTCAGCTGTTGACAGACAAACTCTGGCAAACCTCCTTCAAGTGATTTAAGTTGCTACTGCCCCAAACTCCCTTTTACTCAGGATTAGTGCTTCCTTAGCAAAATTTACAGAAGGGAACGTGTGCCCACATCATAGCTGCTTCTTTGCAAAACCCACAGGTTCAGCTCAAACCCTTCAAAACGCGTTGCTTTCTGCTAAGCTGCTGGAGGGTGCCTTGCATCTGTGTTTGCTGATTCAGCATGGAGAGCCTTAATTTCCAGCAGCTAGGTGGAGCAGACCACTGAGAAAAGCGACTTCAGTGTGTGATAGCAAGGTTCACCAGAACTCACATGTCAGTGCCCCTTCCATCATGGGTAGGTATTTACAGGATCAGCCCGTATACAGGCTCAAATTCCAGGTGAAATCCTGGCCCCAGAGAGGTGAGCTAGGGATGTCGGCAAAACCAGCCTTTAATTTGTAGCATTTTAAAAGCCAGCAAATTTTTTTACATAACAGGACAAATACTTGTGATGATTTTGGCTTGAATACAGTTGCAAATAGATTTGCTTCCTGACAGAATCAGCAACAGTCACTTCAAAAGGTTTACTCATATTTACCTCGTCACAGTTCGTTTATAGCTAATGTAGCCATCTCCTGTTTATTGAACTGCAAGTACATAAATACATAGCATGCTGCTAGAAGTTAGCAAATGTTCTCATGGGCTTGTTTTTTCTTTTTTTGTGGGAGAGTTAAATGTAACTCAAGTTTCAGTGGTTAAAATTAAAATACAAGGTTATTTTTCCTTTTCAGAAAGGAAATGTTATTGAGCTGTATGGTATGCATCATAGTAAAGAGCTAATACGGGTATGTGTTGTGGCAGTAGTGAAATAGGTGTCAAGAGAATTAAGAAAATTTGTAAGACTTGTTATTGAAAGATGTGTTTAATTCTTTAAAAGAGAGGGTAAAAAAGAAAGCCTCCCCAAATTCTTTGTTGCTGCCAGTTTACTGCAGTTGCCGTTCTTTCCATTTTGTGAGGAGTTTAGTCGTCCATATTACAACCACAGTAATTATCGCTTCTTAGCTTCTGTATGCTCCTTCCACCACAGGGACAGGGATGAGAGCGCTCCTACAAGACTTTTGCTTATGGGATGATCTTTTGGTCTTCACCGGGCTTTCTTTGTTTTTGTTTCTCTTCTCCGTATACCCCTACACACAGTAGTATGTAACAATGTTTTTTTCCCCCATCCTTTACAATAACAGGTCTGGTACATCCTTTTACATCCTAATCCACCATCTTCTTCCTACCCACAAACAGCTTCTGAGTATCAATCTCTTTGCTGACTGTGAATACAGCTGGAAACACTGCCCTCCCCCTCCTCTTCTTTTAACTTGGCTCTTGGAGCTCACCGCAGATGGTCTGTACCTCATACATAATAAAGATCTATTTTTTTTTTTTTTCTGAGGCAGGTTTCTCTGAATGTAAAAGGCAGACACTCTGGCAAGCTTAGACCTGTGTTTTCATATTTTTTTCTAAGTGAGCCTTGGGGGACTTGTTTGCCATAGTTTGGAACCTCTTAATAGCTTAAGGAGCTCAGTAATATCTTGGTGCCAGAAAGTAGGAACCTGATTTGTCCTCTTGATCTTTTCTTAGGGAAAATTATATATGTTAGCAAGATGAAGTTAGGGCACAGCTGGACAAGAAAAAGAAATTAAGCAAAAGCACTCCAGGAACTGATGAAAATTGGTTGCTTTATGAAGGTGGTCTTTAATAAAAGTATAGCAGGTTTGTGCTAACTGTATTTTAAAAGTGCTTTAAGGTGGCCTTTGTAACTGTGTATTTCTTAACTAGTCCTAGTAAGTTTTTTTTCAGTGAGTTCACTCTACACTGCTTTTAGACCTGTATAATAAACTCTGTGTACCAAAATGTACCCAGGACCTCATGTAAGAGCCAAATGAGTGTTTTCAAATGTCAGATGGTTGAAGTTGTAGGTAGCTCAACAGCATTGCTTCCCCATTCCTTCATATACTGTCATGTTTATGTTGTTATGCTCTGTATTATAGTAGTCAAAAACAGGTACATGTGTGGAGATCTATTTCGTGGGTCTTGCTGTGCATGTGCTTTGATTTTCAGTTATGTGTGGAAGCTGCCTGCCTGCACAGGGCTGGTCTTGGTCTCAGCAATATACTTTGGGAGCTGAAAATGTAGAAAATCTGCAGGAAAAAATACGGGAAATACATTTATACCAGCAGTTTTATCAGCTGCTTTGACTCCCATGAAAAAGGATATGTCAAGATCAGATATGAGGTTGTATTTTTTGAAAAGATGAGAGGAAAAAATGGGCTGAAATAAGTTGGATTTTTTTCATGCTGAGGAAAAAGTTTTGCAAGTATTTTTTTTTTTCCTTCTCTGTTTTGCATGTTAATACTATAGGAGAGTTACTTATGAGACAGTAACAATTACAGTCCACGATCAACTCATGGATTTCACAGTATTTGATGAAATACCTTGGGATTCAAGTGCCTGAAAGAATCATTGGCTTTTAGAGGGGAAAAGAAACCCCCACACTGATACCAAGTAGAGCACTCTCTTGAGGTCTAAAGGGTGTCAGAGTAAGGGCTCTAAGGCCTGATGAACAAAGCAAATGAAATCTTGTGAGAAGAAACTAGCTCCAGAAAACATGCCAGTTAGGCAACAATGGTCAGCAACATGGAATGATCATTGGATCATCCTTCAGGTTGGAAGGGACCTCAGGAGATGTCTAGTTTAACTTCCTGCTTGAAGTAGAATCAGCTGTGAGATGAGACCAGGTTGCTCAGTTTCATCCAGTGGGGTCATGAAAGCCTCCAAGCATGGAGACTGCACAGGCTCTCTGTGCAGCCTCTTCCATTGCTTGACTGACCTCATGACAGAATTTTTTTTTTCCTTATTTCCAACCTGAATTTCTTATATTTCAACTTATGTCTGTTGCGTCTTGTTCTCCCACCACACCACACTGAACAACCCGGTTCTGACTTCTCAATAGCCTCTCCTTGAGTATAGAAAGGCTAGCACCAAAGCCTTCTCTTCTCCAGGCTGAGCTCAGTTCCCTCTGCCTCTTTTCATGGAGCTAATGTTTCAGCCCCCTGGCCGTCTTGGGGGTCCTCCTCCTCAGTCGATTTATGGTTGTGGTAAATGCTCAGCAAGCTGATGAGTGACAGAGGAGGTCTATCCAGACGTCACTGGGGCTATCACATGCAGGTCCATGCGATGATTGTAGCCTGGACAAGCTTGGTGACTGCATGTGAGCCATACCGCCTTCTCCAAACTCGTCTAATGTGTATGGGTATTTTTGCTGACAATCAGCTAGAAAAACTGCCAGGAGCTGATGGTGTTGACTGGCCTGGCCTTGGCCTTCGCAGCAGATTCCCAGGCTATATAGTGTGATGTTACTGATTTCAGGTATTAATTTAGAAAAATATTAGCCTGGATTCAAAAATCCTAACATAGTTTAAACGTTAAGATACTTTAAAAGCACTGTGGAGTTTCTTTTACTTTGCCTGAGTGGTTTTTGAGGTGCTAAGATACACATTTTAAGCCTAAAACATGAGGCTTTAGAGATATACTTAGTCTTAAAAATAAAGTGTCTTGTAGTTGCATAACTGCAGGAGCCAAGGCTTTAAGAAAATTACTGAATATCATGCAGTTGGTGATTTGATTTTAAAATTAAGAAGCATTGATAAGATAAAGAGTCTGTTGCTCTCGTAAAGCAAGTGTTCATCTAAAAATTGTTTTTTCAAATAGTGAACCATGTCTGCAGAGTTCCAGAATGATAGCTGCTATTATGTGCTCATCTGCCTGGCACAGTAATTAAAGTATACATTAATGCTTTAACACATGCATTTAGAAGTATGGATTAAAATTAATCACCCTGCCTCTATATAAATTTCTTGCTGAGTACAATGGAATATATGTCTGTAGAAAGTTGTAGGTTTATATATTCTACACGAATATAGTTAAATTTTAATATTTCACATATTTAATTATATCACATGTAATGTATACATAAAAATAAATTTAATTTTATTGAATATACGTAAGGGGTTATTTTGACAGTTAACCTGTCCAGGACAAGTATTTTTGAAGGTAAATCTTGCACTGGAATAATCGCCAAAGATTAAATTGTCAAGATACTCAAATACTGCTCGAGGAATCTTTGAGCTATCCCCAAGCATCTGTGTGAGCAGGGCAACAGGAATTCCTGTCTGCAAGATTTGAATCATCTGAGATGACTATTTCCACATACACTCTGCAGATGGGGATGAGTCTCGTACAGCACACCCGGCTTGGCCTCTCTCTCATCATGCAGAGTGGATTTTTACCGAGAGATGAGCTGTATGGAGGAGGCCCTCCTCTAGTTAAAAATCATGATAATTCTTTAGCCATTAATTAGTTTTTAGCTTAGATTTAAGCTTACGATGTTGATTCCGTCTCTGGCTTCCTGAACGCTGCACAGTGTCCTTAGGAAATCTGTGAATTTGCAGGTTTACAGGAATTTACAGGCTGTGCAGTTACAGTGTGAGGTACTACCACTGTCAGTGACACGGTTACTCTTCGTACTAGAAAAGCTTGGCAATAAATAATCTGCAAGACATGTGAGAAACTGTTAATGTTACTCCTATACTGGACAATTCATCAGATCAGGTTTACTCTGTTATTTTGCAGACTACGTGACTTGTAAGTCAAAAAGCAGGTGTCTGTCCTTTTCACGTTGCTGAAATGCATGCGGCGTACAGTCCAAAACAATACTGCTGTCCTGCTTTACAATGCAGATAACTTCTTTTCTTTTACAGTTTGTTTCACTGTATAGAGAGCAGTTGGAAATGGATGTGCACGCTGCTCGAGCTGTTGCTTTTTCCTCATTGCAGTGCAGTCAGTGCAGTCTCTCGACAAAGAGCATCGTTCCGTGCCGTGCGATCGCAAAGCTAATGGATTAAGATACAGAAGTATCTAGCAGCGTGTTAGTAAAAAGGACACAAAAAGAATGGAGTCCTTGTATGGGGAATTGTCTGAGAATTGTTGCCCTTGCAAAGTTACACAGTGTGCACTAAAAATGTTATGTTCTTTCCTGCCTACACTGCGGTATAGGACCCAATTTTTAAACCTGGATATTTCTGTAAAACTTGGATTTTTAGACTCACACTTCCATACATATCTCTCTATGTTTGAGATCTAAATGCGATGTTTAGGCATCCTTTCCTTTCCAGCTAATAGTGATGATCCTGCCCAAGAGTTACAAAAGCAGGAAAAAAGAAAACTGTTACAGACATTTGCTGTGTCAATTGATACATATTTACATCTTTTTGCATGGTGAAAGATTTTACCTTTTTTTTAAATTTTTTTTTTTTTCAGTGTATCAGCCTGGATGTAGTCTGCTTGTAAGGAGTGTGAAAGAAGAATTGCGGTTTAACACTGAAAAAGCTCTTCCTTATCTGAACCGTCATTCAAAACACAAGATAAAAGTAGCTGAATAGAAGTTTTCTATCACATTGTCTGCAGGACTCCCAGAAGATTCTTCTGAAACTTGGGGTAAGATTAATAAAAAAAAGAGCAAACAGTTGTAAAGTAGAAGCTGATATAAAGCATGAAGATATAATTCTAGGGCAGAGAAGATACTGTTTGTGTATTGACCTCTAGGCTGAACTGTCTGTAGGAACAGTTCCATTTAAGAAAATTTCGATGCAATATTTGTTCAAATAACAAAAAACAGAAACAGCAAAAACCCCAGGTTTACTACCAGGATTAAATATATATGTGTTTGAAAAAATTGTTTACTATTCAAAGATGAAAGCATATATTCTATTTTCTTTATTCTTTGGATAACGTATGTCAAAGTGCAGGCATGTTTGACTATGAAAAATAAGTTTCAGTGTAAGTATGGAAAATATGAATCACTGAGTAGGACAATATATTTGGGCTTGCTTAGCTCCTGAGAAATATCTGAAATATTTGCACTGTGTATAGTTAATGTCATTGCCTTGTTTTTAGTGCTTTTGTTTTGCATTCAATAGTGGTATCCATTATCTTAGATTTGTTGAATTAAATTTTTCCCATTTATTTCCTTACTGTTGTATAAATTCAGTACAGACAGTTAGTATGTCATCAGGATACCTTTTCTGTGACTGTAGTCATAATAATTCATATGAAGAACATTTTCCAGAGTATATCAGTACTTTCTTGTATACATGAATCTTTTTCTCCTGTTGTTTCAGGTCATATGTATAACTAAAATTCATGCCAAAGACCTTGTTGTTGTCTAAATGTGTATTAGATACAGTTCTTTATGTTGTAGGTGTTTACATTCATGGCAATATAAAATTCTTCTCATAACGAATAATGGAATACTCACTTTATAGCCATAGGAGTTTGGCCAGGGCATGCAAACAATTTATTTTTCATTTGTTTATAGTCAGACAAGTTTGTAATTAAGATAGTAACAGGCATAAGCATTCCTGCAGCCTTTGCAGCTCATCTTTCTCATTAACATCAAAGAGAATATTTATGGTGGAAGACAGTGGTTGGTAATAAGTGTGGGAGAATCAATAGCATGCAGATTTTATTTTATTTTTTTTTTAAATCTGGTTATCCCTTGTCCTCCTGTGCAGTAAAGGAAGAGCATGCATACTTTTTTTTTTTTTAGTTACCATTCCCTATGCTGTAGGTTTATGCTACAGCATTAGCTATACAGATAGCTATACACTGGTACAGTGTACAGATAGCTATATGCTGGTACCACATTCTGTGCACACCCCAAACCACCAGAGATATTAATGAAAACGTTCAAAGACTTATATAACCATTACGTCAGTGTCTTATTTCTAGAAATGGCAAGCATAAATTACCCTTTGGCTGATGAATCCGTTGCACTGATCTGTAGTGTGCATGGCCCAGCTATAGATTAAATCAAGAACATGATAAAGATGAACAGGAATCCTGACAGAAGATTATATTACTTTATTTTGCCTAGGAACCACGTATGTGGGAGAATATGTGTGTGTCCATCCATACATGTGCATATAAAGTGTTTTGGATTCACTTTGTCTGAGGACAAAGCCCTATATGTGACAACTCTTTTATCTTAAGGGGTTACACATCTTTTGTGTCAACTCTGAGACAGCTGAAATCAGCTGAAATGTTATTCCTGGAGGGTGACTGGTGTGTAAGAAAGAGAGTTGCCAGCCATAGTTTCTCTAAGGGCCCTTGAGTCTATGATTTTATTCCTCTAACAGGTTGGTCCAAAATAGTGTGTATTTATTTGTGGCCTATGAAGCCCATTTATCCCTACAACAACTAAGGATGTTTGTTTGGGGCTGTGCATATTTACTAGAAAGTTACTGGGGGGCTGTGAGTTTAAAGACCTTAAAATAATTATATAGAGTAATGACTTCCATTGATGAAATGTTACCAGTTTGCTGATTTTTGTCTTGGTTTGTGTCTTTAATTATGTGCCAGTGGTATTAAAAAGCTGAGATTTGGATGCCCGTATATTTTATACTGAATTTAAAACATAAATAAATGGCTCACCATAAGATTCTTCTTATAGAAAACAGAGAGAGAGGAAAAATCAGTCTGGTTAAGAGGTCATTGTTCTTATTAAGAGAATAGTCAGCTGTTATTGCTATCTCTGATGTATATAAGTCTAGTAATATGTATATCTCCTTAGGAGTAGACCTCAGAATAAATTGCAAGATCAGAGACTAAATTAAAATCTTCTAAAACTTGATCCTCCTGTATTTTTAAGGAAATGTTCTATTCCAAGAACTCTAATGTATGAAGTCTTGTTAAGTCTTTGCAGGTTGAAGTTCATATTTTTTTAGGGAGAAAACGAGCTAACAATAAAATCAGATATTGCCTAGTGATATTGTCAGAAATAGTTAATTAAAATAAATTTGTAGTCAGAACATCTTCAATGTGTACAATAAATACGAGCCTTTCTTTTTATTGCTATGTTGTTTCATAATTTTCTCTTTAATAATGTAGTTTAATTTAGAAAAACTAACCTTTGTGTCTTACACTAAGATTCGATACTCTTCTTACTCTTTTCTCATTTGATTGGTTCTCACTTGTGTATTCATAGGAGTATTTTTTGGAACACAGCTTAGAAGTCTTTTAATGCCCAATAAACCTTCAAATATGCTTGCTCTGAATACTCTCAGAGGGAGGAGAAACTGTTCTTCCATGCTTCCCATGTCCTGGATATGTGCAGTTGTCTCTGTCAACTGATGCTGCATTGCTCCAGATATAAATAGAAAGAGAAATCGGTACATCTAGACTTGTCTTACCTGTTGCAAAGTGAGAAACAAGGCTTTTTGAAAACAGATATAAACACAGACTCAAATTCATTTTGATTTTTGTATTTATAATATCTCTGATTATAATTTCTCTGTTTCTAGCTCGGGAAGCGTGTTGTTCCTTAATTCTTAACCCAGTAGAGGGGAAAGGCTGACCCAGTGCTTGTCACATTTCTTCAAAGTTAATTTACATGTGTTCAGATGTGTTGCTTGTGTGGGTTTGTTTTGTTTGCTTTTTTCCTAGCTTCGGTTTCCTTTGTAATTCCACAGGAAATTGAATAATTTGGACTTTTCCTACCAGAAGCTCTAGACTCATCTGTGAAAAGCAGATTCCCTTGTATGCAAGAGATCTTAACTTGGTTGGTGAGAAATGAATACAGAAAATGGACAGTGCAATTGCACCAATATTAAATTGCTCTTGCAAGCCTTTCAAGTCTGGATTTCTTTCCAGTCCACAGGAAATGACGGATAATCCTATATTTTTCTTCAGAAAAGGAATGTGCTAGAGTAGAAATATGTAACATGTAACATGCATAATATGTAACATAAAGATTAAGACATATCCTCAAGGTAGTTAATTCATTGAAAAGATACCGACTTTCTCCATCCAAGTAAAATATGATAGTAGTAAAGCAGGGAAAATTAATTGTAGGAGAAACTGATTGCCTCATATTTGCATTGTTTTCAGTTCCTTAGAATGTTGCCAAACTCAAATTATTTGGGATGGTCTTCCAGTGCTGAGCATATTGTTCAGACATACTGTGATAGGGCAATTTCGGTCAAAACAGTTAGCTTTTTCTGAGAAGATGGCAATCTTACCTTTGGCACTTTCTAAATTTTGAGGACTTTATGTTTAACCACAGCCTTTTTCTGTTTGTACACTCAATTGGCTGATTAGATCCGCAGCTGTAAAGTGATTGTGAGATGAGGATGTGTTCCTTATAATTGAAACCTTACTTGATAGGTTCTAAAAAATGTCAGCAGGCTTAAATAAATATGGTGGTGGTCTTCAGTAGGTAGGTCTTTTTCTCTCTATATAATTTCTGTGCAAGAGGTCCTGTAAGAAAAAGTGTCTTAGCTCTAGCTAACGTGGAAAGAAGAAATTTTATTTTGAAGATTTAAGGAACAAAAGAAGCTTGCAAGGAATAGCATAAGAAGGTAATTAAATTCCCTGGGTAACCAGGAGAAAGGTAGAAAGGCAGTAATGATCCTTTAGAGTGTTTTGAGTAAGTCGTAATATTTCTGTTATTTTCGTATAAGTAATATTCTTTATTTTTCATAAATATTCTATTTTTACAGATTACCAAACAGTTTACCAAGTATTTTCATAGTCTGATAATATTACTTGAGTACTTCCAGTAACTTGCTTGTAGTAGTAATCAATGAAACTGAATTTTTAGACAAACAATGATTAGCGTGTATGAATTCTCATCACTGGAAGCTACATACGCAGTTAAAGCAAAATCTGAGACAGATAGACATCAAGTGAGTTGATAGTTCCTACATTTAAAGCACTAGGAGCATAATTTCTGTGTAGGTGATGAAATGAGATGGATGATTTTTCCCACCTACTTTAAAAACCAGTACTGAATAGAAGGGTTGTTTCTGAAAGTGCCTATATTCTCTTCACCAGGTATGCTGAGAACTCCTGGGCACCCAATACCTATCAGGTTAAAATCACAGGAGATGACCTGCATATCCGTATTGCTTGAGACTGGAACCAGTGCCTGTTAAATGGACTGGCAAGAGGTGTGCTGATTTTAACAGGAGAATTCAGGGCACGTCTGTCACATGTTTAAGTGTCTTCTGTGTTCTTACTTTGCAAAAAGCGTCAGGAATTCATGTTTCTAATAAAAACAAGTTACTTCATTTCACTGTCAAAAATAAGAATGGCCTAGGTATTACAAAACTATTAAATATATACAAACAGAAAATCAAAATTAAACCTTATCAGTAAGGTTTTGCTAACATTTTGTTGACTAATATTGAAGGAAATGAAGTCATTATATACTCCAGATACATTATTCAGTGTTGAATTTTGAAGAGTCTTGGTGTTGGAGCTTTGTATTTTTATTTACACCAGCAGCCTAATCACTACAGTTCAGAAGAGCTTTAGCAACATGTGGCTACTGTTGACAGATGCCTCAATGGCAATCAGATTGATTGGGTGATTGCTAATAATGTTTTGTACCCGTGTATGCAATTGATTGCAAAATATCCTCAACCAACTAGTGGAAGCAGATGTGTATAAACCTGAAGCATGGAGTCATTCCTGTCTTTTGAGACCTAAAGCTCTTTCACCATGGACATCTGTATTATTTCTGAATTAGACACATTGGTATTTCAGTTAATTCCTCTTGGAGCAGGTCTTGAAATAGCAGGAGAGGAGATTGACTCCAGTTGCATTTTTTTAAAATTAATTTTTAAATTGTCTCTGCTAAAAAGCTGATTAAAAACTGGAAGTCAGTTATCTCTTTTTAGGAAGTGTCATAATTTGTTAATATCACCATTTGTTTTTCATGCATGTTTGTATATTTATTTCTTAGCAAAGAGTGATCAAAATCAGGGTAGAAGCGTTTCCACAAGGATGTGGAAAAAGGTGCCAGCGTTTGAAATGTTAGCGTGACATCGCAGTTCACCAAAGACAGACAAACCTGTTAATACAGTTCTGTCTTTTTATTGTACCAGATATTATGTTAGTCAGTCTTTGGGCTTCTCTGTGGTTTTGATACTTTCAGGGAAACAGATTTGAGAGGCATGCCTTTTTTCGTAAATTAAACCCACCTCAGAGAATCAGTAAATGCCTCTTAAAGACACCTACTGTCATCTCCCCTGAGAAGCAGCCACAATTTTAAATGCAATCATTCTGGACTTAGCTCTATGGTGAAAAGTTCGTCAGCTAGGTATTTGACATACTATGGGGTGTGCTGTCTTGTACCTCAAAGTGACTTCTCTGCCTCGGTGTACTTGAGACATAGTATTGCATCAGTGCTAAACTGGCCTCAGGTACATCCAGGGGAATGGACTGCACAACTGTCATTAACAGTTTAATCTCTCATCTAACGATTGCCGTGGCTCCCAATGTTTCCTCCACCTATGCCCCAGTAGTTTATAGGCATGCTGGGTGATATGGCAGGTTTTCTTTTCTGTGAACAAGTAACAGGTATGAAATCAGATCCCAACATTGGTATTACTGCTGCAGAACACAGATCAAGTGAGCTATTAAACCTGATTTAAAACTCACTGTCAAATTTTATTACTTCCTGCTTCTAGAGTGCATGAAAATAGTGCTCTCAGATAGTCCCACAGCACTCAGAGCAGCCCACAGACTGGTCGGAGGGTGGCTACAGCATCCATCCAGCCTGTAGTGCAGTCATGGAGACGTTTCATTAGGAACCTTATCTTTGCTCTCATTTACCAGTCGTCGCTTGAACCATCTGGCCTGTAAGAGCAGCTTAGAGTACAGTCTTTACGCTGGACTTTGAATGAAGGTCTCTCACCAGGTGGCCTGAGAGGAAGGACTTTTTGAGTATGCGTTTAAGAAACCAGGTTTAGGTGCTGGATAAAACCCTACCAGTTTTGAGGTCATTATCCCTCTTGTGTCATGTTTTTGGAGATCCTTGTAGAGAGTCCCAGCCTGATGTGCCCATCAGGGGACTGTAACAATTCTTGAGATTGGTAGCAAGATAGGAGAAGGTGCTACATTGAAGGTATTGGAACCCTTTTACTGGTATATCTGGTATTCTTTGATTAAATCTAAGCATGTTACATTGAGGATATGATTCATGTTTGGTTGTTTGGTTGGTTTTTTTTTAATGTTTTGTTTTTTTAAATGGGAGAGAACTGCATTTCTCTATGAAAACTCAAGAGTGCACGTTGTTGTTAAAGAGTAAATTTAAGGGCATGTTATTTCGAATGTAATTGTGGAACTGCTGTGTTCACGAGCGCACAGACTGCTCTAAATTCATAGATTCATGCAGCACTACTACTCTGACTACAAATACTGATTATAGGATAATAGTATAAAGAAAGTGCAGTGTGTCCTTTTCCCATTTTTAGATCTATTTTAGCAGCTAGACGTGAAATTAATCAATGCCATTTGACCACTCAGCTCTCTGTGGAAGAGCTCCACAAATCACAAGTGAATCGAGGGCTGCTAAGATGGTTGACATAATCAGAAGGTACATCTATAAAACTGGTTTTGTACAACCTGAGTTCAAGCAATCTTCTGTCTTCTCTGCTCTTTTTTTTTTTTTTTCTAATTTCAATTCTCTTGAGTATTATTGGACAATGAAATTGTGTGTCCACAAAATTCAGATTTAATAAACTGGTCACAGTAAACAATTATTTATTTAAAAAAGCACGAAAGAATAAATAATTTTAAGTGTATATTAGGTTTAATTGTAGCAGCTGTGTCATGTATTATGCTCAGACTCTGGAATGAGCCATTGGGACTGACATAAATTGTGCTGAGTATTCCCTGGATTGAAAAATCTTGCTGTTTGGATTCAATCATGAAATGGTTGGCATCTCAACAATCATGACAAGTGTGTATGTTGGCAAGGAATTAAAAATGGTGGTGCCTCTGAAGTTTTGCAGGAGGTTTACTGCCTGGGGACAGTAGACAATTGTAGCTGTTACTAATGCCATTTTGTGGTCTGCTAATTTCTAAAACAAAGCAAGACTGGTCGCATGTTTCACTTGGTAATAGGAACTGCTACATTTGGTTTTCTTTGAGCGTTTTCTAACACTAGAGTTTTCATGTGCCCACTTCTGGTTTTGTTGTTGTTTTGATAATAAATTAAGTCTGACTACAAGATACCTCTGCCTTTAAACCACAGTAAAGGCTGCTTGAAAAAGCATGGCCCTCCTAAAATTTTTACCCCTGAGGAAATAATCTGATTTTTCGTTTGTCTTTGATCCAGTCTCATCAATGCGATTTTACTTCTTCAAACAGTCAAGCCTGCGATTTATTATAGTGCAAGACCAGAACCCTTCTATTACCTTATTTTTAACAGCAATTACATTGAACCTTAAAATTGCATTTGCAAATAGAAAGGCACTGATCCCAAATCTTAGCCCTTAAAATTTGCTGTCACTTACGCTTCCAGGAGGGGCACTGGGAAATTGAATTCCAGCGCCTTTGTTTTAAGATCAGTTGGATGCGAGGAGTTGTTTGGTGTTGTGGCTTGTCGGTATTTCTCTATGGCGAAGTCAAAATAAGCATACAGTGACTTCACAAAACGATTTCAATTCTCACGTCTTTATCTGCAGTGTTTTCACTTACTCTCCTAAAGTACATTCATCAATGTTTTTACTTCTTTGAAGCATAGCATTGTTTGGCTCATGTACTTGACCTAGGGATGCTGTGCCTGTTTTATTGTGTCAGTCCCTCCGGCGCTGGTTGTATGTGACCCATTTTGAAGTGCTGGCTGTCTTTTGAATGTTAATGGCCACTTCCACCTATGAATCGAGGGTGCATGGTCGGAGAGCACTTGGATGCTGTGACTTAAGCAGGTGCACCCTTGGTGGTGACTCCGTAGAGCTTCTCAACCTGAGGCAGTAAAGCACTCTGCACCTGCAAAGCAGCTCAAGCCCAGCAGAAGGGACTGAGGGGGAGCTCTGTTCCTATGAATTTTAGCATCTTCCCAGAACAGAGCTTCTGACTACTTTTCAGAACCTGCGTACTTGTTTAAGACGTAATTTCCCATCAGCTTATGGAGCTGAGAAGCTCTTAGAGGCATGAATTAATGGGGAGACAGGTTGTATCTGCTACAGAGTCGAGGAGCTGTGCTGCAGAAGAGAAAAAAAACATTCTGCTAGGGGATTTATTAGGTTCAAGCAATGCTTCCAGATATTTTCAAGTAGGAAAGTTTATCTGCAGTTGGGACTAACACCATCACTTCTTCTCAGGAAACTCTCCATTAGAGGATGTTGTAGGTTTCTTAAACATGGGCATTAGAAGTCTAGGAAGAGTACTGTGATGCTTTTCTTAGGTGGGAGTGAGGTGAGGGAGAATACTTCAGAAGATTCGGAGGTGTCTGCCAAGCTTGTCAGAACGACCTCCTGTCACTGTGGCTGTGGCAACCCAACTGGAACCCGGAAGGAGTAGCATAGTTTGCCAGTTTCAAAAACTTGGTATTTTATTCTCATTGTACCTGATTGAAATATCAGTGTATTATATGTAGTAAAGCTCTCCAAATATCTATGTTAAAATTGGCTGCAGAAATATGGAGCTCTCATGTTATTTACCTAGCATACTGTGTGTGGAAATGTGGTTTAGCATCAGGCAGGCTGAAGGACACCTAAGGAGAGAAAAAAAATTCTGATAACAGCACCTAGAAATGGGCAAACTAATCCCCTGCAAGGAACCAGACCAGTATGAATGCTAAACTTTTAGACCAAGAAGATTTCATGCATATGTGGAAGAACTGTGTCTCCATGTGAACATGACAAAGGGAATAAAAATGACAAAATGAAGTTACAGCTTTTTTTACATTTTCACAGGACAAAATGAAAGAGGGAAATAAAGTTGCCAGGAATGAATACACAAACCCTAGAACAACTGAGGAAAATATTTGAGGAAAATATGCATTAGGTAGCAGAGGGGTACTGTTCTCTAAATCTCAAAAATCAGAAGCAGAAAAGAGGATAGATGCTTGCATCGTGTTGCTGAGAATTCTGGCATGCACATGTACTTTAGAGACATAAAAGATCTCCTAATTAGAGACAGGATCATTTGTGGAACATGTGATTCCAGTTTATAAGAGGAATTGCTGAGAAAAAGACATCTAACCCTAAAGGAATGAATCAAAGAACAAGAACAACTGAACTGTCCAGGGAAGGGAGAAAAACAGCGTCCGCTCTTGCGGTACACAGGCTTTGCTTAAAATGAATCCAGGAAATGGGGCAGACAGGCTCTTGAAGGATGCCGCTGTGGTAGCGTGCTGGTACGCTCCTCTGAACACATGCTGGAAGGGGCATGGAAGTCATCGTTACTGAGGTCTCGGTGCTGCATGCAGCCTCTTTTGTGAAAACTTAAAAGTTGCAGAGAAATTTCCAAGGTACGGGAGGAAATTTACGGCAAGACTCGAGCAAATCCAGCGTCTCGTACCACATGTCCACTGCAGAAAGTAGTCACCACTTAAGTTTTCAGCTACTGATAGCAACAGCTGTATTTACTCTACGCTTGTGGTGGATCAGCATCCACTTAGGTGGCAGTGGGGATGTGGAGCTGGAGCGCTGCTGCCACGAGTGACAGAAGGGCAGTGCTGGGAAGCAGAGAGCAGGACAAGTGCAACCAGGTTGTGAGGAGTCAATGGTGAAATGAAGACTGTGAGCAATGCACAGAAGCAAAATAACATTAGGGGCTGGTATGAACATACAGGAGAGTGTAATTCAGTAGTGAGCAGTGGGACTGTGCAGTTTGTGTCTGGCTGAACAGGAAACAAGGCTGTTCTGGAGCTCCATATGTATGAAGGAATATGAAATCAAGCTGGTCCCAGTGGGCTGGCAGTGAAGGCCGATGTTGAAGATGTCTCTGGGTTAGCAACCTCTAGTTAGTCATCAAATGTCTGCATGAAAAGCACAACAGCAGTTGTCCGAAGGAAAGTTGGGGTGACCCATCTGTGGTTCAGAGAGAGAAGTAGGAAGATAACGTTTGAAAGAGGCACCAGGATGATGATCTATCTGAGCATGACCTGAGTGTTAGCCCCATTTTTTGTGCTTCTGTACACCGCACTCTGAAGAAAAGCCAATTATATTTTAGAAGAATAGGGGCCTCTCATGTTGTTATTCATCATGTGGTACATGAAATACTAACACTAACTCAGAAATTGTGAATTAACCTTGCCCTTTCATCACGTATGATCATCTCATCACTAGACTGGTGACTGCTCAAAGCTGCCAGAAAATGGTTGGGCTCCAGACAACTAAACTTTATACATCAGTACAAAAGCAGCAAAGATGAGAAGGAAAATTGATTGTCCCAGGGGACGCAGCATAGTGGTTTGAGTAGTTCTGCTTAGAAAGTCACTTGTGGCTTTTATAATGAGGAACTTAAGGTTTGAATTTTCAGACTTATTAGCTGTTTGTTTTTTATTAACTTAATATACTATGTGCCACATTTTCTTTGGAGTATTGAGTCAAGTGATGGATTCATCCAATTTAGCTCTAAACGCATGGGCTTTCTTTTTCATAAAACCATGAAGAGATTTGGGTCTCAAATTTCCTAAATTATTTTATTTCATACCTCTATATTTTTGGTACAGCAGCTAATGTTTTCTATCCTATTTTCTTTCTGAGAAGTGTGCTTCTGGCTAATGCAGAAAGGTAATGTAGTTTTCATTTGTTCTCTTTCTTGACCTGTGAGAATTAGAGTTATCTTCTTATATGAGCAAACACAGTTAAGCCACTTCTCTCTACGAAAGAATCACTGCAAGTTTCCAACCCTGTAGCTCTCTGCTCCAGTAGAAAAGAAAAACAGGTTTTAAAAAGTCTGGGAAAGATATGGCTATTAAGCTAATACGGTATACTTCATCCAGCTGCTAAAAATCTTAACTGTTAACAGTGATTAAATATAATTGCATCACTAAAGATGGTATAAAAAAAAAACAACCCTGACTTTTATTAGAAGCTATCTTTAGGAAACCCTGATTCCTTGAGTTAACTTAAAAAAAGTTAAATGTAACATTGCTGTTTTATTTTGGGTAGTACTTTAAAGGTTTCATAAACCCAGGAATATGTAGAAAGAATAAATAAACCATAGCAGAACAAATACACAGTTCTGAAGTATTCTGCTAGGTTTCATTATATATCTGCAGTACATGTGGTTTATTCGAAAAGAAAATTTGGCATAAAATGGAAAAGTTAATGGAAAAAATATTCAACCACCTTAAAGATCTGACCAAATAATAAAGATGTATGCAAGAAAAAACAAATGTACAAACCACCAGCTATGTGCCAGATAAAATTTTCATTGAATGGAATAAGAGGACTCCCAGTAATTTCAGTTAAAGCTGTCGAATTTTTATTATTTTTTTCTTGCAACTTTTCAGTTTGGAAAGGAATCTGTTCATTAGTTTAAGAGCTGAAAAATAAAGTTGCTAAACTTTTCCTTATTTTTGAATTTTTAACATCTGAGCTATGCCATGTCCTTAATACCACACAATCTTTATAGAGACTTTTAAATTTCTCCAAGTAATGTGATCTGGAAAAGTTCTTCCTAGGCAGTAAGATGTTAACAAATTAGGCAGTTTCAGCATAATGGAGAATACCACATGCTGTTTTGTGTCCTTGGAACCAAACTGGATATTTGCAGATTTGTTTTTATTCTGTAAATAATGAGAAATGAGGTAAACTGAAAGATGTTGGTAAAGCCTCCTTCAGTGAAATACTGAAAATTAGAAAATAATCTGATTCTTACACTAGCTTTGTCACTGTAGGTGTTAAATATTACTGCAAGTATTTCTTGGAAGAGCCTCAGTTACTACTAAGACAAAAGTATAACAGTGAGTCCTGTTTGCCTAAAGAAGTCAAATATTCCATGTGTGTTCTAGAGGAATAATCAAATATTTTTTTGCGGGTATTCAAGAGAAGTGATAATTCTGAAGCAGAGAATGCTATTGATAGTGTTTCCACAGAGAAACGCAGTAAAAACATATTTAGGTATTCCCATAAAAAAATTTAAGCAAAGTTTAAGTCCAGACCTTGAGGTGGCCTGCGGTGAGGCACTGAACTAAACTTAATGCTGATGTGTCTTCTCAGCATATAGGCACTTTCTACTTTTTAAGTTATTAAAGATATTAAAAGCATTAAAATGTGTTCATATTTAGGACATCTAATGAAATATTAAAAGAATATGAGTGTACACACAAGGAAGATATGCACCATACAAAACAAAGATAGTGTGGACGATGAAAAATAAGTCCCTTGTGAATTTACTGTTCCTATTCTAATTAACTATTTGCTTTTTGTTTTGAGTATCCCAATGTGGAAAAATATTTTTATAATCCGTGTTTGGCATTTTTGGCCCTCATGCAATTTTGATTCATGAGTTGAGATCTTGTTTCCATGGAAATCATATGAATTGTTGATCAGCTTTGAATTTCTGCCACAAATTAAGGCAACTGAGGGACATCATCTGGGCTGATTCTGTTGATAATGCTAGCCATAGTATTTTACCTTTCATCCCATATGAATGGGAGCTGTATTTTGGTGATGATTTAAGTCAGGATTCCCAAATGTAACTGCAACCAATTTTCTTGTATCAAGACAAACACAAATTTACCAAGAATGAAAAAAATAATACGACAGGTACACCCATGCTTGACACCCTGGCAACATGCACATGCTTCATGAAACCCCAGGGACAGGTGCAGACATCATCACGATTGCTTTTTAAGTTTCTGCAACCAATCCACCTCAATTTTAGGGAGATTGAGTTGTAGCTCTATAGCTTTCACTCATAGCCTGCTTGTCTTCCGGTTACTGCTAGGTCTTCCAGTTACTGCTAGGCTATTTGACAGAGATGTTTGAGTTGAAAGGTACTGAGCATTATCCTTGTAAATGCCTGCTGGATATAAACCTCCCTTGTTTCCTTCTGAACATACTGAGCAGGAGGAAAGGCAAGCACTTGTCAAAGAGAATAGCAGGGTTTTTTTCCCAACTTTGTAGAAGAGAATAGCAAGTCAGCAACTTTTAAGGTGTATAGAGGACAGATAAGTATCTGCATTGCCTCCTGATGACCAGTGTTAAAAGCTCATAGATGTCCTGCAATTCCTTAAGAAGTGATCATTGCAAGTTCTCAAGGGGATACCAGGTTAATAACAAAGTGCTGTGATCTTTCCGTATCTGTCCTTTGGTTGGCTTGGGCAAATAGAGCTACTCTGTTCATAAGCCTGAACCTGACAGCATTCTCAGTAATTTCATCCAAAAGTGGAAGCTCAGTCTGTGGGCAGTTATTGTCCAGTTGTCAGCATCAAGTGACTGCTTGCATGACAGCTGTCAACAGCTTCCTCAGCAGGAGCCAGCAGATCTACCCCTACTCCAAACTATGGCCCCTGGTAAAGGGTGAAGTTTGATGACTTTCAGAACAGCTGGAAGAAAAATAAACACTTTATTTCTTAGAAATAAATTAATTTTTTAGAAATTAGAAAAGAAATCAATCCTTGGGATTGGGAGGAGAAGTTTAAGCTAAACTTACTTTAATTAGAATAGTAAAGAGAAGTGAAACTCAAAATGCCAGATCTGTTGTTTCCTTAGTTCTACCTCATAACTCAGAAGAAATGGATGTGATAGGAATTGGCTGCTATGGGGAAGGTATGACAAGAATATGATTATTTGCTGCCTTGGAAGTGTTTTTTCGTCAGGCATTTGAGTGGGAGGGTGGCAACGAAAACAGACCCTTCCCGGCGCTGGAAATGCCAGGTGCTGTACTTCAGCAATATTCTGATTCTGAGTGTATTTCTGGCTTTCCTAATCTTTGATCCTGCCACTGAATCCGTGGGGGTGCAAAAATCCACCCACACAGATCCGATTTTGAAATCCTGGCCTTAATTATTTATGGTGCGATTTGGACTAATTACTGTTCTCTGTGCAATATCCACATTTATTACCAGAAATACAGAACTGTCTAAACCATACATTTATGCATTATGTATATATGTACATATTTTTTAATATATTGCCTTTATTAACATGTTTCAAGGCTTACCTGAAATTCTCATTAGTCAGTCTTGCCCTGTGCTGCTTTTCACACTGGCCTGGATCTATAGCAATTAATTTTCAGAACAAAAACCAGCTCATAATGTTTATATTCTAAAAGCAGTCCTAGAAATAAAGGAACATCTAGCTTTATATACCTTGCAACAAGATCCTAGTGTTTTGTTAAACTGCAATCCGATTGTCCTAATTTTCTGCACAAAACTGGCCATCCCTTTTTTAATGTCTCTGGGCCCTATTCATAAGACTAATCCATCTCAAGTTAGACAATTTTCATTTGCATATAAATAGAAGGTGAATCTCTTAGGGAAAAAAAACTCTTCTAACCAAGGACAGTAAATTCCATGAAACAAAAATAAAATCAGAATTTTGCAGAAAAATCAGACATGCCAGTGCTATTACAGAGCCTGGAAATGCCAGCCAGGACCATTCTTTAATTAGGGTAAGGCAAACCTGGTTACTTTTATGTGTTTCCCAAAGTCCTTTCTTTCCTTCTTTTCTCCTTGCTTTTTCCTGAATTTTTGATCATGAGATGATGCTGATATATTTGCTGTCATAATGCTTACAGATAGGTTCCCAGCACTTGAGTGTTGCTTTAAATTTGAATTCTTGTCTTTATTTTTTGTACCTTAACGGACCCAGCTCGAAGTGACATAGTGTCTTCAGAAATGTTCATGGCTAGGAAGGATATGACAAGCTAGCTAATTTCAGTTATTGCATGTTCTTTGTTGGAAGACAGCTAAAAATTATCGGAAGCTTTCTGGTAATTCTTGTGCCTGCTTAGAACTGTGTAAAACTGTGGTTTATTTAAAGTTAGAAATCTCTACCCCAGCTTTCAATGAGGTGCTGTCCAGTTACTCTAAAACATGTTCCTAATTCTCAACCAGTTTGTCAAGTATTAGACTGGCAACCAAACCTGGTAACAGCCAAATATGGATTTCTCTTCATAAAATTTCAAGCAGTTGTCCTCCTAAAAGGTGGTGCAGAAGACTTCTCTGTCACACCACCTACGGGCTTCTCCAACTGGGGAAACTGACTCCTTGCTTAAAGCAAAGGGCTTGGGCTAGGACAGTGAGGGCTCTGCTCTCAGCTGTTCCCCAGCCTTCCTGCACGGTCTCTGTAGGTCACCTATCTGTCTGTACCCTTCCTTTCACCATCACATAATACACTGCTACCTTGTGAAAGATCTCTTTGTTGATGTGTATTGAGCATGCAGACATTTCAGGTGGAAGATGATAGAAATATAAAATACCATTCCTAATTGTTCTTTGTTGCCCACAATGCATTGAGAAATCATGTGCAAGAAGTCTGGCTGCATTTTATCTAAGGAGAAAGTAGCACTAGCTTTGATTTTCATCAAGTTAACTTACGCTTTGGGATCTGAGATTTCAGTCCACTGTGTAATGGAAGTGAATTGCAGTCTCGATCTCAATGTCCAAAACAATTCCTAGAGTCATGAGAAATATTTGTTTTGCACATATTACTGATGAGGAAAGCTAAATAGCGGTAAAAATATTTTAGGATGGAAAAAAACTTCCTAGTAAAAATCATGTTTATACTTGTGACTTATCTGAAAATTATCAAATGTCACAAAGCACTATATATTTGTCTTATAGGAGATAGTATACTTACCTTTCAGTAAAGAGTATTTACAGTATTTTAAAATAAAATACAGCATTAACATTTTGCCAGGTTATTAAATAATGCAAAAGCCTTTTTCTAGTTCAGTAGAGTTAGTTCATGTTTCCAAGTTGGGGTTGAGTTTAATACTTGTTTAAAAAAAAAATTTCTCAAGGGTTTGGAATTGCATGTTCCAGAGCTTTGGTGCTCTGTTTCAGCCTCTGTTGGAACTAACTGTATTGAAGGGATCTTTAGTTGTCGTCTGATGGAAAGTAATAATAAACCAAAGCAGAGGGTCTGTTTAAAGCTTTTAATGATGAGAAGCCAGTTACACGACAGGGAAGAATTTCACCCTTAATATGGGTGTACAATATTTTTTTCCCTGCAGAATTACCAGATTCTATCATGGATTGTATGGATATTACAAGACCCTTTTTTTTTTTTTTTTTTAAGGTTGTGAACCAAGCTTTAAAAATTACTAGTAATTCTGGAAATGTCAGTGTTGGAGAACCAAACCTGAGAAATTGCCAGTACCCCTTCCAAGCGTTTGAAAACATTCGGCTCTGTGCCGGAGATCCACCTATGATGTGTCTCACGTTGGGGTACAAATGTCTAAAGATCACCTTCCAGCCTTTGATCTACTTCAATTTTTATAAGAAAATGTTATAAATACATACTTGCCTCTTAATACAAAGTGGTATCTTATGTATTTAATAGTTTCCCATATAAAAAAATTGTCTGCATGTGTTTCTGTATAGGAAACATGGAGAATGTTTTACAAACAAGAAACATTTCATCTTTCAAGTTACATGTAGATTGTGGCTTTTCAAAGTCTGCATATTTTCGCTGTAAATTAATCTTCCACTATCTTTTGTTGGTGCCTTTCAAGTTCTGTCGGCTTCCAGCTAGAAAGCTAATGATAACGCATCAGAATCGCACCATTTTGAAAGAACAAAAGCAGGGTACACATCTGTAATAATAGTGTAATGACACCAAATCTGTGCATGCATGGTTTAGTATTATTTACCTAAATGCTTGTTCATTGGCACGTAGACAATTTCTTCAATGCTTTATCTTCATACTCTGTTTTGCAACACCAGTCTGGCATCATTAGACATCCACCCGCAAGCATTTTAAGGATTTTTCCACACAGCCATAAAATTGCACCTTCCTCGTAGAATATAAAATCAAGTACACCTGTAATAACAAAGCAGTGGAATATTATGCGTCTCTTCCTGAATCTTTAACTGCATTGCAGTAGAGCTGTGGTGGTTTGCCTTCACAGACTCAGTGAAATTAAAGGTCGTGTCCTAATGTTATGCCTTCCTGTTTAAAATGAATAGCTTGTAAATGTTTATCTCAGCCAGAAGTGAGAACTGGTCTACGTTTGTGTTCTCCAGTTCCCATTTTGAGAAACCGTGCAGCAAAACAGCTGCATATCCTTTCATGTCCTTCTTTTGCTGTTAAACATTTACATCTTTGATTTTAGTTCTTTGCCACGTTTCCCCCTCTTGCATTTGGATTTCTGGTCAAAGCTCGCAGCAGTGCTGTCTAGATTTATAGTGGACTACATTGTTTTCCACAGAAAAGAGTGAGAAAAAGAATTATATCCAGCGCAGAAGTATTGAGAATTCATCTACAGTGTCATACAGTATATAGTTTCTATGTGTTCTGCCAATATGTATTTCAGTTTTAAATGTCTTGAGGCTGATTGGGACTATTTCTACAGAGAGAGGACCAAAGTATACAGTATATTGGCTTCCATTTTGCTGGTTTTGGACAGTCAGGGCTGCTTTCCATTTCCTACACTGCTCCAATATAACTAAATCACATCTACTCTGTAATGGAGGCTTCTGAGACCTGGGGCTTCTGTAAAATCTAAAAGAGCAAAGTAGTGTTTGTACAGTATAATATTTTGATTCGCTAATGAGCTGTGAGGTGGGTGTTATCATGAACTTCTGTGCAGCAAGAAAGGTTCCTAAAACATGCATCAACTTACTCCATCCCCGAATCATTGCAGACAACACAGTGTTTAGTTTCTAATTAGGCTTCTGTTGTGCTAATTCTCATGAGTAGTGTCAGTGATTGACATTCTGCATTTTAGTGGCAAGTAGCAGAGCAGCTGACTTAGCTCCGTGATGAAGCCAGCATATACAGTATCTGCTGAGAAAAGCAAGCCATTCAGAGTAACTAATTTGTAAGATGAGCACACACTGATTGGTATGGCCTTGTTCTGAGAGGAAAGGAAGAAAAAAGGTGCATAGTCTTGAATTATACTAATGATGTTCTAATCCCGAAAGGATTAGGAAAGAAGGGTTTAACTGAAAAAAAAAAAAAAATTCCTATGCAGAATAGCTTCCAAATTGTTTATTTACTTTGGATAGTCTTTTGCACTATGTCTTGCGAGGCGATGAACGTTGTTCTTCTTTCATGCCTCAGTCCCCTGTGTTTAAAATACAGAGAGTTTGTTCTGAGTCCTGTTTTCTGTACCTGTGAGTAATAAGTGTAACCTTGAAGGCAGAATCTTGCGAACTGTTTCTTGGTGGAACATGCCAGAGCAGCATAGGCATTTTACGTGGCTAAAATAATTTCTGAATAATTTTTGCTAGCATGTTTTCTTTGTGGCCATCTCAAGTCAGGATTTTTGGTAGTGGAGTTCCACTGTGGAAATAAAAATAGCAATATGAATTTGATATAGACAGTCTCCTTGAACTAGATTGGGTTATTGTAGGGTACATTTTCTAACTTAAACTCTCCAATCAGGTCTGAATCCCTTCAGTCAGGTTCTAAATGTTTAAGTTTGGCTTTTTCAAATCATCACCATAATTTCATTGAGCACTAATAAAGATTGTGCCTGTGACTGTTGGATGCTACTCATGTAGCATTTGAGTTTTTCATGGCCTTTAAAACCTCACTTATTTCAGCCACTGAAAGTACCCTGTGAGGTGGAGCAGTACTGTTACTCTGTTTTGTGGACTGCAGACAAATGGCTACGGTTCGGTCACTTGTATCTGTTGTATTACAGGCAAGGAGCTGCCTAAGGAGTGGAATTTTCTCAGGATGATCAAGCTGTGGCTTGCTGCAAACCCATCTGCCCTCTCCACATGCAGTGTTAGAGGTTCTTCCTGGAACAAGCTCCTCAGGTGGTTTATCGGCGTGAGGTTGCTGGTACAGGATCACTGGAGAGGCAGATGGAACTCATGATGGCAGACTTGGACCAGTTGCGTTTGGCAGATAAAAGCTCTATGGAGTATGATAGTCACTTTATGGGTCAGAATTTTTATTTAAATGCTATTCCTTGTGGATTTCATCCACTGATATAAATACCAGTGGTACCATGCAACTGTTGGATTTTCAGAATTGCTAAATGCGCACTAGAGGCTGCAAAGGGCATGTTAGTACAACTCATGAAACAAGTAAAGGTATTCACTTTTGTCTGTGTGCTTCAGCCTGCCAGTAACTCTTTTTTGTGGGCTATGTAAATAAAAGTCTGATTTTGCTTTGTCAGTTAATGGGGTGAATTGTTAGGTTTGAAAGCCTCAAAAATATCCAAGGTAATACAACTTAATCATGAAGTAAGAATGATAACATTTGTCATCTGCTTGAGAAAAGAAGATGTGGGGTAACCCAGACCTCCCATTTACTTCCCCTCTCACACAATTTCTTTTTTGTCTCTCTCAGAAGACACAAAAAGAAGGCTCTGGACCTTGTGAGAGCTTTAGGAAACTTGAGAAAAAAAAAATCCGGTGGCATAACCACACACTTGACCTAACTATAGCGAACATGTTTTAATTATATGAAATTGCAAACTGATCACACTTTATTATACTGAGTAAAGATCCTCTGCTGCTTTCTTTGAAGATGAAACTCGTCTTGGACTTCGCTGGCAGTGGCATCAGGCTTGCTACGGATCGGTGTTGTAGATCCAGGGTCATTAGCATATATTTCAGTTATATTGTATTCTTTCCAGTGTTTCTTTTCTACCACTGTTCTGTTAAAGTAGTGCAGCTCTTTGGAGGGCTATAGGCATTGAAAGGGCTGGGGCATTAAAAACAGAACCTTTGGGTCCTCTTTCATAGTCAAACAAATTTTTATATCCCAAGTGCAGTATTTTATACTGCCCAAGGAAAAGGATATTGTTTGCTGCACTTTAATAGAACACAAAAGCCATTCCAGTTCTCCTTGAAGCCAGTGGCAAAATTCCACTTGCTTTCAAGGGAATTTGCAAAGGAGCTATGGTACAGTTTCTGTCAGAGTAGAAGAAAGCGGTGATTCCACAGTACCATGCAAATGTAAAATGCGTACGTTCCCGTTTGGGTTTAGTATAACTAATTCTTTGATTATGTTCTTTGGAGAATCTGGAAGTGGTTGGTCACAGGAAATGACTGTAACAAGGACTGCTGAAACACGACTATTCCTCCACACAGCTGAAGGGATGGCCCGTAAAATGAGAATTTACTGTCTGTAGAAAACTAGCCTGATGGCTGCATAGGACATTGCAGTCAGAACACACTGTAAAAATATTTGCCCTGCTTATTCAGCAAAACACTGACAGAAAAGAGGAACAGTTGTGAACATTAGGAAGAAGTAATCATATCATATCTATTCTAGTTGCTGTTGCCATGTCTTAAAATAGAAGAAAAATGAAACTTAAATTTTACAGATAGAGATATATGGTCCCTATCAATTCAGTGCTAGATCTTTTGAGTGTTTCAGGGAGAAACTGCTCTGGTTTTGAAGGAAGAGTCTCATAAGCCTGTTACTCGGGCACTTATATCATCCAGAGAAATACATGAAGTGTGTCACTGCACTCCTAGCTGCTAGTATTTTGATTTGAGTTTGTATTAGAGCATAGAGGAGGGATCACCTTCTTTTCCAGGGCATTTCCTTCAATTTGGAAGGTGATGTGTCAGCTACTGTTTGAATGTGCGATAATCACCAGTAAATCTCTAAATCTAAATATTTGCATCAGTAAGCTAAAGTATCCTGAATAAGTCTTGTACAAAGCAACTTCAAGGAAGACATCTCACTCTATAAAGTGAGTTTTCCCATGGGCTTCCACAAGACAGTAGCAGTTTGGCTGCCCCAGAGGCTGTTCTTTGTGCACCTGCTGTTCACTGTGCCTGAGCGGCCGTGTAAATGGGAACTCAGCAGTCAACCTTCAGGATCGCTGTGGCTTGTATGAAGAGTGTGTGGATGAATGTACCTTCCAGATACCCACATCAGCAGCATAGCAGGAAAAAAGAAAATGCTCATGTTCTCTCCACGTGAGATTGTCCTTAAAATTCTCCAGAACAATGAGGATTCTCTGCAGCTGTGGAGAGCCCTAAGGCTTTGTCAGGCATTCTTGCACTTCTCAGCTTATTCTGTTGCACCTTGATAGAGATAAGACTAATTATTAGATCCTCAGGTTTAGACTCCCTGTAGTTACTCAGTGCACAGAGTCTTCTTTATCTGTCCTGTTCCATTCTAGCCTTACAGTTTACTTTAGTGAGATTATATACTTGCTGCTAATGGCAGAATTTGGCTGCTAGGAAAGGACATGTTTTTTAACTCCTCAGGATGTTACTGATGTGTAGATCATCTGATCTCTTCAAATAGTGGACGTTTCATCACGGTTCGCAATATACCTTGCCATAAGATAAGCAACCAGTTAGTGGTTTTGAGTGGTCGGCTTCAGGAATCCTCAAAAGGACCCAAAATCTTCAAAAATTACTCTTGGGGAAGATTGCATCTTCGAAATCATATTGCCCCAAGTTTTGAAAGTTTCTGACTTGCATCAATATTCATGAGATATCCAGGCTCAGCAATATTTAATGAAATAATGCCTTTATAGAAAGTACTTTACCTGTACAGTAGATGCATTTTAGAACACATTTGAAATGTATGTTTAGATTCTGATGTTACCAGAAAGGCAAAACTTAGGAAACAAGCATTTGAAGCTGGGAACTGATGTGTCAGTCTTCTGCTACTGGGACTTTATCTGAATTAGATCTGTATGCTTCTGTGTGACCTTTGACCATGTAATACATCTGTCTACTATGTGCTGTAATCAGTATCTAATGATGAGAGGTAGAGACTTGAAGAAGCAGAGGGTAGTGAAGACTTGCACTTGTGCCTGTTATGGGCTCATGGTAGTGTCCGATTGGCAAGGCCGCTTATCATCAGTGACCACAAACTTTCATCCAGGTAGAAGAAACTCCGTTTTGTACACAACTAATAATTGTAGTTCAGAATATGTACTTTTTTTTTTTTTTTTAAATAATGCAAACACTTGCACTAGCTATGAGAGTAAGGAGTGTTAAAACTCAGATCATACTGATTTCTGTTTCTTAAAATAAATGTGCAACTTAAATCGAGACAACGTGCCAACAATAACTGCTGGTGTAGGTAAATTGGTGCAACCAGACTAGAAGCAGTTACGATACACATGTGATGACTGGACTAGTCTCCAATAACAGAGTGTTTCAGTCCCGCACCAGGTTTGTCTGCTCTGTACTTCATACTGCAGGTTAGCAGGATTTGGAAGAAGCAGTGAAAAAGAGAATGCATTTTATTTGATGTTCAAAATTTTATTTTGAAGAGGTCATATCCAAGTTGCTTCAGCCAGGAGAAGACTCACAGTGGCCTGAATTATAAGGATATTAGAGGGGAAGGCAGGTTTTGGTTTGAGTTTTTGGAAGATGAGCAGAATCAAGGAAAATACAGAAGAGCTGAGGTATACTTTGGACATTCTGTAACATTTTCACTCTCATCTAGATCTATGTGAAGTTGTAATATTTGTGTGTGTATGTTGATTTATCTTTATGTTAATGTCGGTGAACTGGCACTTTTAGAAAAATTGAACAAACTTTTCTTACTGACCGGGAGACAAGAGTTCTCTGGTCTTTATTCTGATGTATTTAAAGACACCTCACAGAGATGTTTACACATACAGAGACCAAATTCTCTACTTGTATGATCTGGCACAGCATCATTCTACTCCATGAAAGCTTGTGCTAGTTTATGTAGCAGATGATTTGGCCATGGTATACAACAAATAATTTGTTTTTCTTTCTCCCAGTGCCTGAGTAACCAACAGAGGCGAAGTCTTCATTAGGTTTTAAGTGTAGTTTTGCTATAATGTGTACATTCTGAGTGAGTAGTCCCAAGACAGTGACGGGTCTGTTTTTTGTGACAGAAATACTTTCCTTGAACTAATGTGCTCTTATGGTTCAACTGAAGAAGGAAAGAGGGAGAGGGGTTGACAAAGAAGCCACTAAATCCAGTAAAACATCAAGCATCACCAGTAGTCTTGAGCATGGCTCAGTTCAGAAAGTTCAAAACTGCTGCTTAAAGAAACAGTGCAAATATTTTCCATCCTTTTCTATGAAATTACGTGGTTTGTTTACTGTTTCTTGTTTATCTGTTCTACATGTTATGTCACATTTATCGATAAAACAGACTGTAGGGGGTAACAGTACTTAAATGTTTATTTTATGATGTTTCGGCTTTTACTATGTTTATTCTACATTTTCTGTCTAAATTCATACTCAAATAGCTTTTTCTTCTGCTGTTACAGTGTAACTGTCTCAGGCTGCCTCTAAAAAGATGAAGTAGTAATCTGGCAAAACGAAATCAAAACACACACAGAGAAGACATTTGGGACTAATCTGCAAGGTGTTCAGGTATTTGCGCTTTCGTTACATATACCAGTAATTGGTGTATGATGTGGGGGTACTCTGCAGTTCATGCACTTAAAGGAAAATGTTCTTGTTAACTCACACAAAATGGTGAGAAAATGACATAAAATAAAATTAACAGTCACAAAAAGGATTAAAGCTGTTTAGTCAGAATGCCACCATGCAACTTAAAGATGAAGCTAGGGTTGGAAAGGTAGTGAATACAGAATTCCAGTGCCTCACCACCCTCACATTAAAGAATTTCTTCCTTATTTTCAGTCTAAATCTACTCTCTTTCAGTTTAAAACCATTACTCCTTGTCCTTTCACTACTATCCCTCATAAAGAGTCCCTCCCCATCTTTCCTATAGGCCCCCTTTAAGTACTGGAAGGATGCTTGCTGTAAGGTCTTTCTAGAGCCTTCTCTTCTCCAAGCTGAACAACCCCAACTCAGCCTGTCCTCATAGGAACTCCAGCCCCTTGATCATCTTCGTGGCCCTCTGGACCCACTCAATCAGGTCCATGTCTTTCGTAGGCTGGTGGCCCCAGAGCTGGACACAGTCCTCCAGGTGAGGTCGTGAGAGTGAAGCAGAGGGGGAGAATGACATCCCCTGGCTGTACTTCTTTTGATGCAGCCTAGGATATGGTTGGCTTTCTGATCTGCAAGCACATGTTTCTGGTTCATACTGCATTTTTTCATCCACTAACACCCCCAAATCCTTCTCCACAGGGCTGCTCTCAATCCACTTAACGCCTGGCCTGTATTTGTGCTTGGGATTTCCCCACCCCAGGTGTAGGTCCTTGCACTTGGCCTTGTTGAACTTTGTGATGTTTGCATGGGCCCACCTTTCAAGCCTATCAACGTCCCTGTGGCTAGCATCCCTTCCCTCATATCTGTTAGTTGAGTCAGATTTTACCATCTCTTACTACCCAGAGCAGTGATGGCCATCTGAGGAATGGTGCGGAAAGTAGATTCTTTTCTGACATTCACTGGAGCGAGGTGAACAGGGTCTCCTTTACTGATGGGCTAGGGCACTAGAAAACTGCCAGTGACCTCAGGAATTAGATCCTAGGAACCGTGTAAACCCCAGATTAGGCCTACAGTGAGGCTGAAATTCATTTTGGTCCCCAGAGATGACAGAAGGTTCTGCGTACCTCTTGCCAGTCCTCAAGGATTTTAGTGAGATTGAATAGTATCTGTGTCCTGTATACAGTTGAAAAGAAATAAGGCATTTGCAGCTCTTCCCAGTGCAGAAATGGGACTTTCTAGTTGGATAGCAAGGACAACCTAGAGAAAGGCTGCAAATTTTTAGATTATAGGAAAATAGGATTTTGTTTCACAAGTACATACAGGCAAAAGTAGTACAGGTCTATTTAGTCAATGCTATGTGTCACTGAAGCGAAGAGAACAATTGTGTGATTACGTTTCAAAGCTCCTTGTGAGCAGGTGATGACAGCTGTACTATAGATGTGCAAACTGTTTACTTAATATCAACAAGTAATTACACACTTTTTTGTATTACGATAATAGTGTAGAGATATTGACTGCGCACAGCTACGTCCCTTTGTAGCTGATTAATACAGTGAAGCAAATGGGGTTGCGAGCAGGCGTAAAGGTAAGAGTTGTGTTTACAGAATGCATCAATAGAAAGCGCATTCAGAGAAAACGTTTGACATTGCAATCTTATGTCATCTTGTTACAATCATTAAATTGTTATAAATAACACTGCAAACTATTATTCATAATTATTTTAAACAAAACCACAAAAACAGAGGTACCTCCAAAGGATATATATATGATGATTATGTCACTCATACATGAAAAATCACATTTGTTAAATGTTGCACCATATGTGACTATCTGAAAAGCAAATACAAGTAAACAGCAAAGTCAGTCTGAGTATTATTTTAATTCCTGAACTACAGCTGTATCAGCTTCCAGATATTTATTCAAATTTGTGCTTTATTATGTGTGCATTCCCATTGTTTTGGCAGTGTGTTCATAGGCAGTACTGATGTTCTCTTTCAGACTTTGCTACCAAACTGCTTCTTTGACATCATGCGCTTTACTTCATCTGAGTGAACGTCAGATAACTCATAGGCAAAATTGATACTAAACCCCAGAGCACCAGGTTTTACTCCACATAATACACATGTAACACATGGGTTGTTGTAGCATTATTAGTACTTTTCGTTTCAGTATTTTGTCTTCACTGGCTGTTGTGTTTTGTTTTTTTTTTTTTGTAACATTGGTCCTCCGACCAAGTAGTCTCTAGCAGCTGCACTGCAAAATGTAAAGTCAGTGGTGAAAACTCTTGGTTTTCTTCCAAGTGGTTTTGAACATTTAGTCAGATCATTTACCTTCAGAAGCATCCTCAGTCTCTCTTTGGAGCTACAGTTTTCTCTGTAACAACAGAAACTGCTGTCAGAATTTCCTAATGTCAATTTAGGAAAGATTTCTCTTCAACTTTGAAGAGCAATGCTATTTTTCTATAAGAAGGTTAGTTGTATCTAAATCATTTTAGCTTTTAAGCCTTTTACAAATAAGTACACTAGAGATTCAAACATGTTTTAACTACTCGTTATGTATTTCCCTCAGAAGAGTTAACATTCTAAGACAGGAGAAATGAGGTTTTCACAAAATTTATTGACAGTAGATAGGAAGACCAGCGCCTGAGAACATCCTGTAACCTGAAATTAAACACTAATTCTCTACCCAAAGGTGGCCGTCAAATCAAACATCCAGTATTTCAGATATGAATTTTGGACCTTACTTAATGTTCTAGAAATTCATAGTTATAGTGAAAATAGGCTTAACTTTTACTTTCAAGTTGTGATCATTCCAGTGCTTCTAATTCCCTCAAAATAAAATGTAAAAGTCAGATTTTCCTCTTAGAAATTTCAAACTGTAGATGATTTGAATAACTATAAGTAACAAGCTACTTTAGAAAGGAAGATTTTTTTTCCTTCTTTGGGGAAAGTATTACACTTAATGCTCATTGCAACCTTTCATATTTTTAACACTACCCCAGTACCGTTTTCTAGATAAATTACAATGATAACAAAGCTACTTACAAGTGTTACTGTATTCGAGAGATGTAGATTTTAATTCATTTTCATAGAAGCTATACTTATTTCACAAATTTTGTGTAATTTTGGAACCTAAAAAACTTGAAGGCCGTGTATTATCACAGTCAGTTTTTCTAGAAGATGATTGCATTTAAAAGGAACTTTTCCGAATTGAAAACTTTGTGAAACTCTCAAAAGCATAGTCCTCTTCATTCCAGAACACTCTGCATTGAGAATGGGAAGAATTAGTATCAAAATACTGATAGCGAATGCGATACAGGATTATTCCAGTTAATCACGTTAAGCACTTCTTTCATTTCTGTTTGCTGCATCTTGTAACCAAGGCAATGGTTTCCGAAAGTGCAAGAGTATTGGTTACTTTTTTTTGAACATTGATTCTGCGTTGAGTGGTGACAGTGATGTCTGGGTGCTGTTAAGTTGATGGCGCTGTTTGGATTTGTTTCCAAATGACAGCTTTGCACCTAGTGTGCAGCCCAGGCACGAGCAGCTCCTATTGCAAAATGAAGATTAGATAGCAGTGATTAGTTGAATGTCAGCTGTAAAATCTGTATGCATTGAAGAAGCTGGGGAGGAAGAAGATTTAAAAATTAAGACATGATGATGGTGATTTAGTTTACAGCCTTCATGTTGCAAGTTCATGAAATTACGGTCTAGAAGTTTGGTTTCCTTGATAATGTTCAAAACCATAAACCGATTTTTCTCTCTCTTTTTTTTTTTTTTTCATTCATTCATTGGACCTAAGTAGCATAATGTGAGGAGGGAACAGGGCTTCAGATGTGAATTAAGCCTAAGTTATAATGACTCATAACTGATAACAAAACTCCGAAGAAGAGACATGAGACAGGATGAGCTGAAATGAGACAAGCCATGAAAGAAGGGGCAGATTTATGAGTTATCAGCCTACAGATGGAATGTGAAGATACATGAGTAGAGAATGAGATCATCACAAAGTAGTATGCTGGAGAAAAGGAGGGGGTTCAGGGGACAGATCCCAGTAGCCTCTTGCAGATAGTGGAAGGATTGATTTAAACCACAGGAAATTTGGTTTTAAAAATGCTGTAAAGATGAGTTAGATCCCGAACCTCAGAGGGACTTGATTTTTCTCTCACTGGACTTCAAAACCCAAAGAAATGACAGATTGGATGACCCCGGGCCTCCAACAGTATGTGGAGACCATGCACCTTGAATGGTAATTGCACCTAGCTGAAATCGCATAAACGTGCTTTAAATTTTGGTAATACAAGACAATTTTCAGCATTTTAAGGAGACTGCTGCATTGCTTAGAATAAAGAGAGGCAGCAAAATTCTCACCTTCAATCTAGACAATGCAGTAGTTTTCTTAAAACGTTAAAATTTGCCTTTCATTCCTGAAACTGAAAGCATGTTTCCAAGTAACTACATCCTTTGTGCTACACTGCAGCCAAAGCATTTCTTATGGATTATAAGTGGTGGAATTGATTGCCAAGTCTACTTGAATGAAATTTCAGTTGGCACAATTATAATCCATTTCAAGATTCAGCATCTTAAAATTTCCACCTAAAAGATGAAAATAAATACTTGGCTGCTCACAAAGTATGGAGTGGCACATACAGATCTGTGAAGTTTCTGTGTTACTTTAGTCTCATCCCCCACCCCTCTACTGTATTTGTTCTCATATTCTGTAAAGAATGATTAGGAGGATCTGTTCAGAGAAGAGCACAGAAGGCTGTTGTTTAGCTGAATCTACAGAATCAGTTGGTGGTCCCATCAGAAGTTTTCTAGTGGAATTTCTTTTTACATTTGATTCTGATAGGAATAAATAGGAATTGGGGAGAGGCAAAAGAGTGTTTCCCACAAGATTCAATCATTTTTGCTCCATATCTTAGCCAAGAATACTAGGAGACATTGTTACTGCTCGTCAGATTGAATTAGAAGTCATTAATCCTGGTAATTGATGAGTAAAACTTGGGGTGATCAATAACGCAGTTTTGATTTTGTTGAATGTAATTAATTTTTTATTTGAATTTTAATTTTGAATATAAAAGTGAGCTACATTAAAAATTCATGAAACCTCTATTGTTCTAAAACTGTATCTGGAGCTATTTAGTTTTGAGTGAAACTGAATAAAATGGATAGTTGTTTTCTTTAAAACAGGAAAATTAAAGAATGCTGAAACATTTTTGCTCAATTTGTGCCAATGGGCTGAAAGAGGATTTGCTTAAGCCTCAGTCTGTAATATTTTACATTTTGTTCAACTATTGCTGAGCAGCAATAGCTCATTCATTCAGCAGCAATGTGCAATGAGTAGAAGTTCCCTTTTGGAAAGGCTGGAACATCTGACCATAAGAATGAGCACGTGAGCTTAGTCCTGGGACTCGTCCAACAGCAGGTGGATTGTCCAGCCACTCGGACTGTCACCTGTCCTCGGCACTGGCCAAAACTGAATGCCTGAGGGTGTGCGTAAGAACAAGGAAATTGTATATCGTGTTTCAGCTAAGTAATCTCTTGGTGTTCAGCCATCCCAGAGATGTACGCAGCCAGCCGTAGTTTCTTTCTGCTTAGTAACTCCAGTGGATTTCAGTCCTGTAAACTTGCACCATCTCCCTCCGAGCCCTGCAAACTCTGAGCATCCATATTACTCTGTAGCAAGGAGTCCCACAGCTAAAAGTCCATGTTATGAAGAGCCACTTTCTTTTTGTTTGCTTTGAATCTACCTCCTGCTAGTTGGAGATGGAAGGATGCTTTATGGAATCTGACAGCAAAGCTGGTAAAGGATTATTGAGATTATATTTTTGAAATGTGATTCATTTTTAGAGGTTAGATTAGTGCGGTAGATAGAACACAGTTAAGTAATCCAGGACGGAGTAGCCTTGTAAAGGAAATAACTACTAACCTGAAAAATCTGCACTTCAATATATGTCTTAGCAGCCCTATCAATTATCAGTGTGGGCATATTAGATAGCAGCAGAAAAACTAAGTATATGTTTAACTCCACTGCCATGTTTCCGACTAAGTATGTGTCAGGGTACTTTACTGAGTCTGGGTGTTATTCTTGAGGTACCTCTCTACTTCTAAAATTTAATGCTGCTGTAACATGGGTTTTGAGTTGTTTGGGTTTTTTCATATTTGCTTGATAAACACCGTATGCTTTTGACTTTGCTGTCATTTGATATGTGTTGGATATTCTTCATTTTGTGTAGAGCGCCGATCCTAACTGGAGTCTCATTGAGATCAATGTATTCAGTGATTTTCAGCTTTCCAGTGATAAGAGAGATGAATGGTAGAGAGGAGTGGGAAGGGGAAAGGTGCATGAGTAACCCTGCCATTTTAAGATAGGAAAATGAGAAATCATCAGTCTGTTACAAATTGAGACAGAGGGTCTCCTTAGAATGGTCTACTAAATGCTTAAATACTACTCTAATAAACTAAGAGTTAAATTGTCACATTTTCCACCTTCTAAGAGTCTGATAATACCGTTTCTTTACTGGTAGAACCAGTGTTTTATAAACACTCCTGTGGTTAATGAGCTAGGACATTCCCAGAAGTCACAAGGTGTTCTTAAGATTGGACTATTCTTAAACTCTTTTGACCATGACAGTAGAGCATGTATAGTGTACATCCCTTGTAACCTCTGCCATTCACCGAACCCTCAGGTTCTAGGATGAAAAGAGTGAGCAGATTTGTCTATCCTTCAGAATGGATGTAGCGCAGAGTAGGAAATGGGGAAGTTGCAACTGCCTAAGCTGCTCTTTGTACTCAGACGTGGTCGCCCCTGTGTGGCTCCCTCTGTTAAATAAAAAGAAGAGCTCTTTGCTGTGTCTGTAAATCACATTAAGAGCTTCAAATGGAAAGCAATGGAAAGAACAAAATATTAAAATTACTATTTACTCACCAAGTTTTGCAGGCTGGTAAGATTACTCCTGCAAAACCAAATGACCAGACAAACAAACATACAAAATCATGATATTGAGAGACTGGTTTTAACTAAATTACCATGAAGTCTTGCTACCTGTGGGAGTGTTTCCTTACTAGATTTCATTTTGAGAACATTTCTTAATGCAAACAGACTCTGCACATTTTAGTACACTGAAACTGAACTGTCTTAAATGTCAAATCTTCTTTTTGGCAAAATAAGTATAATAGTAAATGTAATGTATGACATGACATTATGTAACAGGGGTGTTCTTACAGTAGAGTTCCAGGTTAAAATTCAAGACAAGCTTTGTGTAGTGTAATACTTGATCACATATATGCTAAATTCCTTTCATGCAAAGAAAAATCTTGGAAGAAGACAAATACCTTTTCTTTTTTTTTTTTTTTTTTTCATTTTTGTAGGGCATTGAAAGATTAGGGCCAGACTCAAAAATGCTCAGGTATACTGCCCCAAATATCTGATCATAAGAATTGAAGCAGGAACTAGTCAATGCTGAGCTCACCTGAAAATCTGACATCAAGTCTTTTAGCACTGGAAAATAGAGATGCTGTTTTGAAAATCTGTTTCATTGCAGAAAATAAACCTGGATGCTCACCTTTAATCCAATGTTTTAAAACAAGTTTCTGGGTTTTGGTAGGTTTTTTAAGAGGCAGATGGTAAACAGGAAGGAAACAGAAGGAATAAAAAACCATTGCTACGATGGAGAGGAATAAAGACAATAGGAGAGAAGGTACAAGGGTGAAATGCTGTGGACAGTACACTGCTGGCAGTGAAGGATGGACCCCATCAAAAGAAATGTGGAAAGTAGCTTAAAATTCTAGAAGAGGGGAAAAAAAGGGAATTGTTTTTCCCACAATGTGTTCCTGTTGAGCAGAAGTCGGAAGGAAACTGTGAGGATCAATACATTCGGAAAACTATACTGCCCATCAGGATATTGTTGCTGGTGGGGACTGGCAATGACCAGCTTTGTTGCATTAGCAAGATTACTAATAGCTATATTTTTTAGAGAAGGTAGGAATTTAGTTTCTTTCTAAATTGAATTGACAGAATACTGTTTATAATCAAAATAAATGCAGCCTAAGCAAAAATATCAAATATACACATCAAAAATCTGTGACTTCATACATCTTCCAGAGGCCATATATGTCTCATGTATGCTCAAGATTCATGCCGATACAGTAGAAATATCTTAACACAGAATACTTTTAAGTAATTCTGTCTGTTCATTCTCTTTCTTGAAACTGTTTGCTGCATTTCAGACAGGTTAAAATGGAGTGTTTTTCTGACTCTTGGGACTGACATTCAGCTTTCTTATTATGTCTTATTAAAGGTTCTGTCAGGTTTGAAAATCAGTAATGTTAAAATAAAAACAATGTCTACTGAGAGAGGCACAATATGCTTTAGATTTCCAGCCTGTTAATAAGTCAAGAGGCGGAGGGAGAGCAGGGATCACTACAGGACCAAAGACTACTTTAGTCCCTTCTTTAACTGAAAAAGGGGAAAAGTTTATTTTTTAGACACAGCCAGTATTTGTATGTAGTCAAAATACTGATTGATTTGTTGATATTGACAGACATGCCCGGTATTTCAAGTCCTTGAACAACAATTTGCGGTAATTCTGTTTTTCTTTGTGAAGATAATTAAGCCACACAACAGCTGTCTGGCAAACATTAGCCTCCACAGCCTGGTCCCAGGAGAGCAGGGGCAGGGCTGGAGCGAGGAGGATGGACTTACAGTGGTTATACTTATATCTCATAAAGTGCCCTACACAAAGGCAGACGAAAAAGGCATTTTATGTGTAGAGAAAAAAGATACAGCTGTGCTAAATGCTCTACAGACATAGGATAAGAGGAGTCCTCATCTCAGCACTGCTCAATCTAACTATCTAAAAGAGAAGAAAGTCTCCTGTAAATTTCTTTTAAACCATAAAACAAGGTAAGCTCTGTCCCGACTGAACAAGATTTAAGCACACATCTTGATTTTTCTTCTTAAATCAAGACCATGTGTATTAGTTAAGAGAGAATACTTTTTAATTGTAAGCATACTTTGATACCATTTCTCAAAATGTGATGTACATTGCGTTATTTCACAGAAGTACAAGCTTCCTAAAACTTCATCTGGTTTGTACAGTATCCTCCTTCTCTATAAATAAATAGTATACGACCTTTGTACTCTAGAAGCCTAGTGAAGGCCTTGGCAGGACATCACACAACCTCTTAATATAACTTCCTAGCTATTTGTGGAATTCTGCCTCCGTGTCCCTGAGAAAAGGAGTTGGAGGTGGCAGTTCAGATTTTGCATCCTCCTTCCGGAAGCCATTTCAATCGTGCAACCAGTTGCGTATCTTACGGTGCATTTATACTTTAAGGAATCGTTTGCAGTTGAAAACAGTCCTGGACAGAATGAAGATGAGCATAGAATGCAGGCAAAGGTACAGCTCTGTTAGTGCTTTAAGGTGCTGAAATTAAATTTATGGTCACTAGGTTTCTGTTTCAGTGACAATGATAATAATAAATGTGATTATGTACAGTCAAGTAAAGATGCAATTTAGAATGTTAAAATATTTATGTGAACTCTCAAATGCTGTCCTAAGTAGGTGTATATATTAAAATTGCATATTAAAACCAAAATATTCCCTACTTAATGTGAGTTACTTCATTTCAGTTTCTGAAAATATTTTTCAGTTATTTTTCAATTTGCTGATTTTCCTCTGCTTAGATAAATAAACTTACAAGTTTCATGAATTTAAACATAGAACCTTCAATACTTAAACTTCTTTCTGCTATCATAATTAAAATTTTTAAAAAATCATAATTAAAATTTAAAAAAAAATTAAAAAAATAAAATAAAAATGTGTAAAAAGCAGGCATACCATTTTCACACAGCCATACTATTTTCAGAGGTTCATATGTGTTGCACCATTCTGGAGTAACATATTAATACTGGAAGAAAATCGACATCCAACTACAGGAAGGGGTTTTTTTGGGTGTCAGGGCTCAAGTAAACTGTTTAACCTGGGAGTTTGAAGTGACGAAACCTGAGCATCCTGTCACACATGCCAGTGGATTAGCTTTTGTGTAACGGAGCGGGTTTCAGGCATCATATGTTTGTGACCACTAAACCAATTCCAAAGGAAGTCTGGATATTTGGATTCTCTTAGGTCTTTAGATTCTGTCCAGCATGTATGAACTTGCTGTCTGAGCCACCTGCCATAGAGTTCATTTCTGTGTCCTCCTCGGGCCACCCAGCGCAGCTTGTGAGCTGCAGATCTCATGCCACCCAGCAGAGTGCTGATAAGCCACAGCCTTTGAGAGAAACCAAGGCAAAGAGAGGATGTGATTTTCTAGGCTCTTAACATACAAAGCAGCATGTAGGCCACCACAGCTAGCTTTTGATGATGGAAGTGGAAACGGGCTTTAGGTGATGGGTTGCAAGGACATTTGTTTTTATCTTAACTAGGTTTTGATATTTTTTTCATGACTGGTCAGTGTAGTCATCTCTGAGATGTGGAAAACCACTCACGTGCGTAATTTTGATCATACACCTAACCTTCTCAGATCATTCCTGAACTGTGTTACTAGAGAAAAGTACAAAAAGTATTGCATGTCACATGTATTCTACTTTTTCAGGGCAGGAGTACGATTTAGAAGTAGAGATGAGAATGCAAGTTCTATTTGCATTGTGTTACTCCACTGACACTTGGTGTACTAATTTTATTTAGATTTCATGCGGTAACACAGCCACTTAATTCAGTGTAGCATTCTGAAAAATGCAGCAATATTTCAGATGAAAGCAGTGTGTATCAGTAACTAGTAAAAAGCAAAAATAATGATTTTTTTTATCAACTGAATTTTCCTGGATTTTAGACAGAATTTGTGGGTATTTTTCAGGTTATACCTGCGTTAGTGGTACATGTTAGTTGGTACATAATTTAGTTTACATGTTTCGTCTACATCCTTGGAGCTAAATTATTAGTGCCTAGTTAAGTGTCTACTTGGAGGATACTTTTATCAATGACTAGAAAAAGAAAATTGAAATTAAAGACTTTCTCTTAGACTTTGTGGCTTATCCACTGTTTTACTGTTCAATTAATGAATGCCGTGTACAAAACTGCAACTGAAAAATAGATGCCATTGGAAGGGCAACGCAAGTACATTTTATGGATAATTTGTTTTTCTTGCTTCTGGTGTTTACACAAAGACCATATTTTTGGGAGAGTGAGAGAAAGTTCTAAGGGCAACTGTCAGTACCAGGGCAGATACTTGGTTTAGTTACCGATCTTCATGCAAATTGACTTCTCTTGGCTTTCCCCTTTCCCTGCTGCTGGAGCTAAAAAAGGTTTGCAGTGTTTTGGAGTCCCTGTGAGGGACTTGTGGCCTCAGTTATGTGGGTATATTCTGTGGGAATTAATAGTGCCGATAGAATTCAGAGTTGATAAATGCTACTATTATTTTACAATTATATATTAAACGTTACCTGTATTACCCTCTCAGGATAACACACTGCACTTCCAGGGAAGAAACACATAACATGACATGAAGAAAATGAGAACATATTTAAATAGAATGTCTCCAGGATAGTCTAGGGAGAGATTAAACTGAAATTCAGCTGAAGTCTTTTGTAGGTACATGCACTAGTGAAGAATTAACAAAATGGGACAGCTTAAAGGGGTATATGCTTGGCTTGCTGTTTTCCCCCCAGCTGTTAAAATCTGGTATATCAGTTCTAATATAATGTCATATGAATATTGTGCCCTTTTTTGGTTTGCTTTCAGTTGCTTTGAGAAATTAATTCCAAGGCTTCTTTTCTTTCCCTGCTGTTGTTGGACAAGGTTTCTTTCAGCAATGCTTAACTGGTTGACTTATGATAGGAAAAGTGCTGTGAAATACAGTGTATAAATAAACAAATCCAGAAAGGCTTTTTATGTGTTGGTTCCCTGCTAACTTCTTTCAGTGATGATAATCTCAGTGATTATTTATAACTGTATGAAAACAGTGTCTATCTGCACGAATGCTGAGAAGACACGCCTGATTTAGTTGTGCATATGAAGAAAGGGAACTACATAAAATATTTTTCATTCCTCTTGTTAATTCTTGATTGAAATCCATTGGGCATTGTTATTCTTTTGCCGGTAATGCACATACGAAAGAGCAGACTGCCACCAAAGACAATTCCTTATTTCGTATTTCAGAGGATAAAAACGTAGAACGTATTATTTTATGGATTTGTATGTGCATGGTAAATGTACATCAGTTATAGTGGATGGTGATATAGTAAAGCTCTGCATCAAGTAAAGCGAAAAGAAATCTCTAGTGCCATTGCAATACATAGTTTGTGGTTACAGTCAGAGAAAACCTGTTTAATCTGTGAAATTAGCACTTGCTGTGTGTAGAGATGCAAAATATCGGCTGGCACCGCTTTTTCTCAGGGAGGTAAGAAGTTGTGGTACTTAGCGTGCTGTGGGACACATGTGGCTTGTGAAGGAGGTAACAAGACCGTAGCTAGCTCTGAGAGTTTGGAGCAAAGGCAAGACATTTTATGTGCAAAGGATCAGGCTTATATTGGATTCTCAGTACGGGCGACATAAAACTTTAATTTCCTTATAGAAGCAGAGCAGTTTGAAGTGATGGGTTTGATGGTGGAAGCTGAGTATTGGTTTTCTTTTTAGTTCATTATTTATAATTTAAGAAGTTTTTATTTTATTTTTCAATTTTAATTTTTGTATTTTTTGTTATCTTTTAAAAATATTTTTTTAATTTGAAATAATAAAGTCATGCTTGGAATACAGATTTACACAAATACGTATATATCTGTTGTAGAAAAAAAAATCTACGTAGAAAAGAAAATGGATTAGATTTTGGTCAGTTCAATTTGGTATTGTATGTGTGAGAAGGCAGCCTTTTCTTCGGAGTCTCATTTATACTGATGATCATAAAAATAATTTTAGGAGAGAAAGAGTGTATCCGAAGCAGTTTCTGGAAAATGTCATTAGCAAGACTAAATACTACTTCTCGCTTAAAAATGCAATCATAGTAAAGCACCCTGCAGACAGTTGTGCTCTTTGTAGCCAACTGTAACTGTTCATAAGCAACTGTCAGAGTCCAGGCGAGGAATACACTAATCTCTGCATGGCGACAAGCCTGTTTAGGCATGCACACAACTTTATATGATCCTTTAATTCATATGTGCATTTTCAGTGCAGTGCTGTGAGGAGTAACAAATATTGTGCCTGTTCAGTACCTGCAGCAGCAGGTGCTTAATGAAAACTATGATGAATTATACCTTAGAACTCAGCTTCCTGGTTTACTCCCTTAGACTTGAAGGCCGCAACTGGGTTAATTGTGAATGGTTTTAATAGACTGTAAGTTGTATCAGAATTTTTTCTTCTCCTGGTGTTTTGATGAATAATTACAGCAGCTACTCTTAAGGGTATTTTATTAATACTGCTTTGTGTCTTTAGAAATATGAGAGAAGTTATATTTTGTTGTTGTAGTGTTCTTTTTAACGTTTTTCTTCAAGCCCCATCAAAACTTCTTTTTAATGCGCTATACCTTGGAAAGGTGGAAGAAGTGTGAATAATACAGCAGCTACTGCTGGCTGATGATATGTTAAAAATCTGGTACTTCCTTAGCGAGATGATAGGCAAATTACTACTTGGAATTAGTAAGTTGTGAAGTTTTAAAAGCGATAAAACACAAATTAGATTTCATCATGGGTGTGCTTTCCTTCTTAATTAAAAGATATTTTGCCAATGACATTTGCAGGCTTTTTCACTGTTAGATATGCTGCTGCTTGTGTCAGCAGTAGATTTTTGCACAGCTCTCACACAGGAAGAATGAGGAAACTTACTTCTGCATAACATTCTGAAGAGGTATAAAGTGAGAGTTCAGCCACTGCAGAAGGAAAATATCATGTCCTAAATATAACTTAAAGTCTGTAGAAGATGGTTAGAATTTTTCGGTGTAAATTTTGGCACTATATCTTCATTAAAGCAAGGTTTGTGGAGGTTTTTAACCTAACAAGTTTACAGACCTGAAGATGACAGAAAAGACCGTGATTCTAGTGTGGTTTACTTAATAAGGGGTCCTGGTTTCCTGAAGCTAAAACTACCTTCTCAACAACTTTCTAACTGAGAAAGCTGGCGTATTTTTGCTTTTAGTACTGAGATGCTTGGGAGTGATTGCAAACACAGCAAATATTATTGTCTCCATAATTGGATTTTGCATCTCAGTGATGTAATGTTAAATGCACTGAACAGCTCTGGTACAACCTTTGACAGTCCTGATGGGCAATTTCGGATTGTTCGTAGATAACAAAGCATAGTGTAAAGGGTAGATGAGGCTTTTTTTTACCAATTCGTTTCTCGCATTCAATGCAACAGGATTTCTTTGCTTCACGTACTTTTGCTGGATCTTACGATAACCGAGGAAAGAGTCAGTGACAAAAACCAGAAAGTATAAGTTATGTAATTGTTGCAGAGATCATCAGAATACTGGATTCGTTCTATACAGTCTGATGTTGTCGTCCAGTAATGGAGATTCATTATTCCATTATCAACACACATGGATTCTTTCTTGATTTTGATAAAAATAGTGATCTGATCATTAATATATAAAATCAAGGCCATGTTACTTAATTACATTGATACTTTGGGTTTCTACGCTTCATGCTCATGAGATTCAGTTACAAAAAGCTAGAGCTTTTTGCTTTTATTGAAGTATTCCAACAAATATGAAAGTGCAAGAGCCATGCTGTTCATAAATACAAATGTGGCATTCTTTCATAAGGAGAGTTTTTTAAATGGTTGCAATCTGAGACTCAGAAATAGGCGATTTTCCAGTTTACTTAAGCTGTTCATGTTTTGAACAGTGTGACACTGAAAACAGACCTAACAAGAAAAAGTTAAGTGAGCTTCAGACTTACTCTTGGACATCAACTGAAGAATAAGTGTTAATGGGTAAGAAGCTTTTATAGACGAAACCTTATTTTATAATGCCTTAGCTTAGATCCATATTGTACAGAATCATATGGTACTGGTTTCTGATGGGTTGGGATGTTGTCTTTGACAGCTCAGTGGGACTTTCAGACATGTCGGTACTGAAGTTTGACAGTGCTTGTGTTCATTGAGGCACTGGAGAATAAAAGTAATTCTGCACTGAATTCTTTATTTCAGATTCACTGATAACGTGCAAACCAGAGTCTGCTTGCCATTGTCTGTTCCAGATAGGATGTCAAAGCAAATAAGGGAGACTTAGAAGTAGTGTGACTCAAAAAAAGAAATATTTTGGTAAGTCACCTAATGTGCATGGAGAAGTTGAGAAAGTGATCCTTCACTTGATCAGATTTATGTTTTTTTTTCTGCTCCTTTGTTGTTAAAGTATGTTTTAAGAAATATTGCTAAAAAACACAGTAGGTGTTCACATTTTAGAAAGCGTTTATTCTTTTAGAAGGTTAGCAAATCAAAACCAGTACCTTCCTGCAAGGTGTGCTTAGTTAGAACATCATGCCACAGCCTGAATTTCTGGAAAACTTTGCAGTCCCTCAGCATTGAGTTCTGGTTTTGGTCAAACTTAACACAGTGCTCTTCCTACCTATGCAGCTTTCACATTCTTTGAGAGTTAATTGTTCACATGTTTCAATTAGAACATCTTTCTTGGTAAGCCTACATTCCCTCAGCATGTCAAAAGGAATGTTTTTCATATTCAGACTCCATTGAATAACATCATCTACTTGAAGAGTTTCTCATTGCCTTCCAAAATATATATTGATTACAGCAGAATTTAAGTAAAACAACTCCTAAAACACACACTTAATTCTTCTGTATTCACTAAATATGCTTTAAAGGCTTTTAATCTCCTTCCTGAACTCTTAGAAGCTTATTTTTAATGTGGTAACCGTAAGGATTTAATAGTAGTAGTTCTTATATTTACTGATAGTCTCTGTCTAGCATGCACAGTTCTTTTGCACCTAAAGCACTGTTTAGTTGTGCTGACATAGCTAACAATATTGCTTGACTTTATTAAAGCCTAATAATGTGTTTAAATGGGATTGAGAAGTCACGCAATTTCCCTTCACACCAGTAGCAGTCAGATCTGATCTGTATTTTTACATACTTACAATAATGTATGTTATGGAATGTCTGTACAGGAGCTTAAAAGAAAAAGCTGTGTAGCTCTTTTGTGTCACTGGAAAGTAGGGTAAAGGTATGTACCCTACTCAGGTCAGGATTCCTATGAACACATAGATAACACCTAAAGATAAATAGCATATACACCTACAAGACAAATTCTGAAGAGAAAATTATTTTATATTGTCATGGGCTCCTCTCCCATTTTTATTAGTGTCCCAAATTTGAGAATACTAACAGAAACAAAAGGCCATTTCTTTTAATATAAAGTCTGGGCATGAGACAGAGCACTCCCTTGCTGAAGCAAAATAACAGTCTAAGAAAAAGTTGGATAAGTTCTTTCTTATTTTTCCACTCTTAGAATTCTTATATCTACCTCCCCTACCCTCCCTCTTTTTTTTTTTTTTTTTTTTTCTCAGAGTTTCTTATAATCTGCTACTCCAATAACTGCTGCGCTTTTCTTGGTGGTTTTTATCCCACTTGGGCCCAAGTAGTAAGTAGAGACTAGAGACTTGCCTTTAATCACTGTGTCTTACTGCTGACATCTTTGTAAGTGAGGAACAGATTGTCTTGTGTTATAGCACTGTTAAGGCATTGAGATGTGTCTGCCTTCACTTTCTAGCCTTCTTGGTATTGTTGTAGTCACACTGCTCCCTAACCAATTCTGGTTAACATTATATGTCCTCTGGACTGGTGTGTACATGCCGTTCCCTGCCTGTACATGCTTTATCTGTTCAATCAGAGTTACGGAAGTCATCCTGTGCACCACAAAATAATGCTTCTTGGCACTGGAGGAGCGTACCTGACATCTAACATAATCTGGGATGTGACAAGAAGAGCAAAGGCTAGCTAAAAGGAGGGATTCCCAAGATCTTAGTGTATTTCTCATGGTACACACATGAGAAAGACATCTGAAAAATGCATCCAAATGCATTTCTCTTCTGCAAATGCAGAGCCTGGGATAGAATTGGAAACAGCTGTAACCCCTGTCTCAGCAGGGTACAATACAGCTACATCCCTATTTCCATAGGGATACTATCCCAGCAAAATTAATTGGGCAACTCCTGATCTAAGGTATTAGTATTTTATTATCAGGATGTTCTTCTGACACCCACACATGAGCATTTACATTACCAGTGCATCAGAAAAACTCATAGTTGCTTAAATAAATAACATTGGTATTTTGCAAATGAGCAATTAAATTATGAAGAAAACCTCTTTCCGTATAGCTCCTGGCTTTGATCCTTCTTTGCATTATTTAACACGTAAGACTCCGGAATGAATTCCTTTTGTCAGATATGGAGTGTAGTGCTGGTGTAGTAACATCTCACATGACCTCCTTGGGCAGAGACAGAGCAAACCGCAGACTTAGAGCCGTAGGTTCTGCACTTTGCTATGGTGGGATTGCCTTGGTTGTCTCGGCAGCCTCTGTTCACTCACTCCTGTCCTTTCCAGCACCATTCTTCATCACTGGTTTCCTCTGGTTCCTAGCACAGAAGTCTGGAGTCTCAGTGCAATATGTGCCCTCTACAGTAGCTGATTTCTGTCTCAAATGGCTTTTCCAAGACTCTCAAAACGTTTGCAGCCGTCTCCACACCTCTTCACTGGTATCTCCAAGTCCCTGCACAAAATATTTGGCTTGAAGTAGGTGCCGTTGCACAAGTCACCACAGACAGGAGAGGGTAAGCCTAACCGCTGAAGTTGTAAAAGCTGGTCGACAAGTGGTGGTATCTCTTTGTATTGCAGTTTATCAGAATGGTTTCCAGGAGGGAAAAAGTTAAAAAATAATTCCTGTGAAATTAAGAATTACATTTGTTTTTTTAAAAAAACCCATGACTTAATGTTTACTGTAAAGTTCTTTTTTGACTACAGACTGAACAAGGAAGGAAACAAAACATTTAAGTTCCCTCTGTAAGGCAGCTACTTTCTCTGTGCCTTTTTCTTTCCTCTGTTTAATTCCCAATACCCTAGAGACACAATTTCCTCCCTTAGGAGGGACTGTGACCTTAAAAATAGCCAACTCCAAAATAAACACAGTAAAAAAACACTTTAGTTGTTCCAAACACATGGTAAGTAACCAAAACTGCATCCATGCTTAGGCTGAAATTTATATTTTGGAGCTGCAACTGGGACTTTTATTTCTCTGAGAGTTAGCATTCGTTGTTTTGTATTCACGCTGCATGCCGGCCTCTCCCTCCAAAGAAATTTGTTAAAGCTTAGGATTCCATTTGTAAGTAATTTGTCGGTACTTTTACCACTCCTGCAAAATTTTTAGAGGGGACACTTTCACTTTGGACAAGGACCAGGAGGGGCACCAAACACCTAAGGAAGTACTGATCCCAGGCTGTTTTCATGGCATTCTCCTGATGTGCTCTTTTTGTGCTGGTAAACGTCAGAGTTGCCTGGGGCCAGTCAGAAGAATTGATGAGTTATCAAACAGAAAACTTATTCTGTCACTTTTGCTTCTAGTTTTAAGACTTTCTTCTCTGATTCAGCTGCATCAAGGAGAAGGCCGTCCAGCTTGGACCCTTCCTTTGCATTGAGGCCGTGATATAACCCCATCCATAGGCTGTCTTGTAGCCACCACTGCCCTTGCTGCCTTCATGTCCGTCCACTGCTGGATCAAAGTTCACTGTTTCTATGAAAGCTTTTTTTTTTTACTTAACTGTCAGACAGATTTAATGGGAGCGAAGAACCAAGCCCCAGCCTATTACATTAACAGAAGGCTTGTGTCCATACGTTAAAGCACTTGTTAGCAGCCGTACTCTGCGTTTCATTGAGAAACCATTGGTCATATGTAACTAGTAAGGACAGGAGGACAGGAGAAAGGACATCCAGGTCTGCAGATTGAATCTCCTCTGACAAGCAAGTATTTCAGAGGAGTATTTTCATAGTCTGACCAATGCCCTTGCATGAAAAAGTTAATCAGGGCCCATAAGTTAATCTTCCGGTAAACTGGGCAGAAGTGTCTTTTGACTTTGCTTAGGAATGTTTAAAACTGGTACAGATCCGAGAGTAACAGTCCATTGGGTCAGCAAACACATTTCCACCCCTCCTCCCACAAACAGACCACGAGTAGTGCCTGCACAGACTGTCACAAAACACAGGTATTCCCTCTGATTTTCACAGACTGAGTTCATGTTGCAGGGGGAAATTTTCTACTTTTCCCCCCGTGAATATGCCACCTATATCCATGTGGTGTAGCAAGCATTTAGGCACTTGAGTGTATTCCTTTGAACATAGTCCAAAATCCTTCATATATTTAGAAAAATAAGTGTTACAACATTTTGAAGTCTCGGAATAGGGCTGTGAAACTTTTTTGAGTAACACAGACAACTTGATCTTTAGGTGTAGGGGAAAGAGGAATAGCTATAAAATGAGCAGGGGGAAAATAGCAGAAGAACGTTTTGTGTACTTTTCCATGTAAGATATAGCAGAGTTTGGGAAGGTTTTTTTAATTTGTCATGTTAGCGTAATCCACAGGGAACTCATTTTGAAATTAAATATACCAAAGCATTTATGATTTACAAAGAGGAAAAAAATAAAAGCCTTAAAAAGTATCTTGTATTTGATCTATTTGTCGCTATGAAAATATTGACAAAAGGCAAAAGAATAGCCTTCATTTAGCTTATTATTGTTGGCTTGCTTTAATGTTTTCTTATTAAGGGCAAGCTCCCATTAAGATGTGAGATTAACTCTTTCACAGTTGCAAAGGAATAAAAAATGGAAACTCTGAACTTAAAACTTCTGTAAGCAATGGTTCTAAACTAGATAAACTGTGATTCCTACTCAGAAATACATAATGTGGCAGAGGGAAGCTTTTCAGTGTAAAAAAATATGTGGAATAGTTTGTGCAGAATTTATGCTTCAAAATATCTTTAAAGAGCAGCCTTCCATGTAAAATCAGAAACATGGTGTTAATCACACAGTTCTAAAAGTATTTCAAAAAATAAATACTTTATGGGGGGAAAAAAGTATAAAAATCTTGTAAATTCTGAATGTGCATGTGTAAAATAAGGATCTATATTCACTGAAGTGTTAACTACAGGCCCAACTCAAGTGTTACTGAGACCTTAACTTTGTTCACCCTCAAAAACCTCTAGTTTTATGGGGTGATACTTTTCGCTTGAGTCAGCAAGTCCTTCAGGAGCCTGTTTTGAAGGACAAGTGCTACCAATATTTAAAATAGTAAAGCAGTAGAGCAACGGTGAGCGACTTCAAGCTTGAGTTAACACGGTGCATCAGCTGCTAATCCAGGCATGGTATGCTGCCGGTCATATCACCCTGGTAGTCCAAGTGCTGTGTTTTGGTGTAGTCACTGTCACACAAATAAGAACTAGGGTGAAGACCGTGCCAGAGCTGCATCTTAGGAGGATGTACCCAAACCAGCTTCTGGTTTTCTGATCTGGGACCCAGGTGCTGTCTAAATGGGACAGTACACAAAAGCTAATCAGCTTCTAAGGCAGATGAAAGAGGCCCTTGCGAACACCATGCTGCAGTGGCCACACTGCTGCTGATGCTACCCGTGCTCATGAGTATGAAGCCCACTTAGGTAACTGAAAACTCATTAAGGTTGGCAGGAGAATGATTACTTAGCTCCGGGTTAGTAACGTTGCAGAGGAGGCAAATCTGAAGTTTAAGCTGTTTGTTGTCACTTTGCAGAGGGGTAGAGGTTACTGTTGCCAGCCCAGAATTCCTAAAAGAAATTACTAATTTGAGCTATACTCCATTAAATTCCTGTTGAATTAGCATTAATAATGAAACTGATTGTATTGTTACCACTGTAGTATATGAGGAAGCCTGTTGGCCAGAATGTCGTGTGAACAAGAATATCTGTTGGGATATTTAATTTCATCTCCCTTGACAGTGTGTGATTGTTCGATTTTCTCCATTTTCTGTTAACTATTAGTGGTCTGGATAACTTCATGAAATAGGTGGAAGTCACTCCAGGCGAGCACAAAGCACGCAGAAGTCCCTATCTGAAGAATGCCAACATGCAGGGAGGATTTAAAGAGTTACCATTTCACTCCGGTGAACTAAGATGTTCACATTTTCCTTCCCAGAATTTCCCTCCAGGCTCTGACCGTTTGTACTGACCAATAGACTTGCATGTCTCTGTACTTAAGAGTAAACTTTAGGATTGCTGCTTACACTGCAAGGACCTGATCCTGCTAAGATATACCTCCTTTGGGCCATCTCTGTAGTCCTGTTTGAAGACTGCTCAGACGTGCAGGACCTGCTTTCCCTTGGCACTTCATAAGCCTTTCATCACTACCTCATATGAGATTTTAACTGATGTCTTGGTCTCAGTAGGCATAGAACTCAGCGTTTTAAGGCTGCATCCTCACAATACTTCCATTGTGCATTGTGTTATGCTTATTTTATTGGAGTCCAGTTAAGAGACACAGGTTTTGATCGCTTTGCCGTGAGAACACAGAAGGAAATTACGGATGTAGGAGGCATCAATAATAAAGCTTATAATAAATGGTAAGCTTGTACTTGGAGTTATGGACCAGAAATACCACTTCCATGCAAAATTCATTTGGTATGCAGGGTCCCTTTTTTCTGCATCTTCTTTTTGTATTGTATTATTTCATATCTGTAGAGTTGTAGGGTGGATTTCTTTGTCTCAGGAGCCTGCAGTATTTAAAATACAGGGGGACATTGCTTTATTAAAACAATTCTTTTTGTTGTCACGGCAACTGTTCTTACATAAAAGATAAAGAGGAGAGGAATGTATATAAAGAGGTACCTTAGGTCATAATGGTAAATCCAGTACTTTTTAAACTAACAAAAAAGCTCTCTGAGATTTGTTGTTGCTATAGTTCATTTTATTCCAGATGATTTTTACAACTTTAGTATTATCCAGGTTCACAGTCAAAACCTACAGCACTTGAATGTTCACAGCTGTATCAATTTGACTCTCCCATTTATGTAACTATTGAGCTCTTCCATCAGGAAATAGATTTCATCGAAAAGGGGCGCAGAACTAGATAATAAAAAGCCAGATGTGATACTTTGTGATTTTCCGCAAAATATTTTTTTTCTCTTCTTTTCCAAACCTTCTCAGTCAGATGGGCAGAAGCTGCAACATTAGGGAGAATGCTGCAGTGACCCTGAGGTGATTTGATTAACCATTTAACAGCTTTGCTGTGTTATAAGGATAATTGGAGACTTTGGAGGTGAAAGAGAGATTATTCTAGGATCAGCATATATAATTTGCAGCATTTACAAGTGGTTAAGAAATAGTTCACCAAAAAAGTGGAAACCCAAAGATCAAAGCTATGCTGACAAAATTTAGGATTTTTTAAATCTCTTTCTCCGGCGATTTAACAGTAGAATCAAAGTTAAACAATAGTAATATTTCTTTACTGATCAAAAGGTTCATTTCACTTAAGAAAAAATGTATCAAAGAAATGTGCCATAACTAAAATGCTTAGTCTTTTTATACCTATTACCTTTTTTTCAGTATGGTTTCTAAACCTTTCTCTGAATTTTTGCTGGTTGTTTTTTAATCTTTAATTTCATCTCTCTGTAGTCATCTCACTTTTCCTTTCCTCTTTTACCTTTCTCTTTATTCCACTTACAGTGCTTTACTATGCTTTTGTTTCCTGCATGCCTAAATTAATTTTCACTTTTTCCCTCACAACTGTATCTGCTGCCCTTTCAAAATAGAAAATATTTTTAATTCCCTATGTGTTACAATTATTTCTATTCTAACATACAGCAAACCAAATCTGATCAGTTACGTGGCTGGAGACTGCTGTTGCCTATTCAAATGGTATTCTTCCACACTGGTTTCTCGCTCTTGCTTAAAAGCCACTCTTTATTATGACCAGAAGACTGGGGATGCTCCAAGTGTTCTGCATCAGCTAGCTAACAGATGCCAGATAGCACAGAGATTCACACTGTTGTGAGCTAATATAATACCCCTCATGGAAGTGACTCCCAGCCATTTATTTCATCAGCCTTGAAAGCCTGCAGTTGTGAGATGACTGGAAAGTGCTATTTGAAGAAGATTACTGCTTGAAACCTTCAACCCACACGATTCTTTTGTCTTTTTAATTCCAGTTCTCCAAATTCAAGGGCTAGAACCTTTTTTCGTTCCCTCCTGATTGTTGGAAGTAAGCCTTGGTAGTTTTGGTGGTTCTAGAACAGCCTGATACAGCCTGTGGAGATGGCACTGCATAACTTCTAGAAATGGATTTGAGTAGTTGCTAGAACAGCCGTGGGCAGCAGTGTGATCAGGGAATCTGCAGTCCACCCACAGGTACTTCACTTAGGTAAGTCAAAAGTGCAGTGCAACTGTGCCTCTACCATACCTTCTTAAGGTTCTTATTTATATTGAACGGTAGGGTGTGTAATTTTTGCATTTTCAAACATCAGCAGGTGAAACTCAGTATATTCTTCCCAGGAGCTCATGCAAACATTTTTTCTTAATCTTTGTCTTGCTGTGTTTAAGTTTGCAGCTGCTGGATTCTGCTTTGAGTTTCAAGTTCAAAGGCACCCAGACATTCTTTGTGAAATATCACAGAAACCACTGAACTTCACCTGGCTTTGCAAGGAAATCTTGTCAAACCACGAGTTTCCCACACTTCCAGTGTGAAACCTTATGTTAACTCGGAGCTTTTTTCTCCCAGCTTGGACTGGCATTAGCTTAACTCTGAAGAATCACGACCCTTAGGGAAACTTCTTCGTGAACTTTGTCCTCTTTTCAAGTTTGTAACGAAACTCGGAATTCTTTCCGCTATTTTGGGGTTTTGTAACAAAGTCAAAGGACAACTGTAATCAACATTGCTTTTAAATCAGTAGTTTTAGAGATGGGTCATAACCTTTGAACATAGCATCTGTGTAGTAAGCTTGGCAGGCATCCGGATTTTGGCAGGCTTGTTCAAGTTTTGAAAGAGCTGTCCCACCTGTTGTCACAGCAGTACGGCAGATTGCTAGCCCTACCGCAATGATACGGGATGCTGCAAAATATGTCTCAGAAATAACATCTCCTGTAAAACACAGAGGGCTATATTGTGTTGTAAGAGACAGCCTTCACACGAGCGCTGGCGGAGGTCGTTTAGCAGCTGGACTCTTCAGACGCGTCTCTCTCAGGGCTTGCTGTAGCACAGTCTGGAGCGGGACTTCCACCATATGTTAACAGCATCGCACATGTGCCTGTCCCAGGCAGCTCCGGCTCCACCGAGGGTAGAGGCGGTAGTAATAATTCTCCTCCTGTCCTTTTATATATACTACAGGTCTAGGTGGCCCAAATAAATCACCTTTCACTTGCTGTATCATCTGCTTGCTTGCAAGGGAAGGGACAGTGGGTAGCTTGGAAATTTCTCACATGTAAAAAGCACAGAGAAAGGTAGTGTTACTGGCAAATGTATCACAGTCCTGTATAAACTATAGGCTAAATTCTTCCCTTTTCTGAGAACTTACTACCCTGCTCTCTCTGGGGCCTCAAAGTAGTTTTCTTCCAAAGCAGTCAGGCACACCAGCCTTCTTCCATTTACTAGCAAGAGATGAAGTTTCAAATTAAGCTTCTCCAGGTTGTTTTTTCAGGTAGCTGGTTCACTCTGACACGTGCAGTCAGAGAAGGGTCACCTAACTTTGGCGTTCAAGGGCTAGCCATTTCTTCCCATTCATTTGCCTGTTTTGTGACCTGGTTCGTTGAATATCAAGTAGCACCATCACGCTGGAGCGTGAGTCTTCGTAAGAGAAGAGGGAACAGAGGTGCACTGCTTCAGCCTAATCTCTTCTCACATGAACCAAGCTGTATGATCTCTGTGTTTTCAGCATGCGTATGTAATTGTTCCTTACCTCTTTTATTGGTGTAAGTTCTGTATTACAAGTCGCTGAAAATCAGAGCTGCATTAAAATCAATAATGATTTTTTTTTCCTCATTATATAATTCTAGGGTGCTTTTTTTAAACCTATATTCTGCTTTTCAAAGGTAACGTTAGCCCGGCCGCTTTACTCATTTTGTATTATTTAAAAATGTAAGCAAAATCCCCTCAGCCATTTTTTATTTATAAGAGGGTCACAAAAATGTAGTTTTATCCATATTAAAAGTTGCTGAAGGTTCGTTTTGTTTCACGTGGGCTTTTTGTTTGTTTGCTTGATTGGTTGATTGTTTTTCTCAGGGAACAGTATAAAAACATCTGAATCTCTAAACCTGAAATTTGGCAGATACCTAAATCTTTAATGAGTAGCACGTGCTTTGCAGTTTTTCCTAAAGATTTGCATATTTGCTTCTTAGGATACATCAATTGCTAATACTTCTACAAGCAGTCTAGTGGGCACATAATTTAAAAGAGGAACATGCTTATTACTTCTTGGGACTTTTTGCTGTTATCAGCTATGGTATTACTTTGTTGTGCTTTAGCTGTCCCTAGCTTACTACACATTAGATAGTTTAAATTGGAATGAAGAATTATCTCTAGACATGGAGGTAGGCTCCATTCTTTAAATGTTGATTTGCTGATTTTCTTGCAAGTGCTTTAAAAGCTGTGCTGAACACTGTAAAGTTCCTGGAGCTGTAATAGAAAACATTAGTGTCTGGACTTTTCAAGGGAAGAATGTGGTTAAGATTAGAGCGACAGAGTCACTGTCAATGGGTGGTCTTAAGCCCATATGGCACACAGTAGACAGGGGCACAGAAGAGCCTTTGCTCAGATAGGTGATGAGCTGCACTCGCCAAAGTGAAAGTGTTTGAAAAGGGCAGCCCTAGACTATATTTTTCCTGCATGGGGGTAAAATACTGCCAGGTTGCTTCTCTATGTGGCTTTGTTTTAACATTGCTGTGAAATAAGATAAAGGCTTTGCTTACAAGCTCGATCGTTGTAGTGCTACATGCTCCTTTTGGCTCCTCAGATTGCTTCTTTTCATTCGGCGCATTTTCATTGTTCTATTAGGCTTTTAATGAGACAGTTACAAAATGTCTGCCTCACTCTGACCGCCATTTTGTAGCCTGATTGTTGGATAATGAAGACTGTGAGAAATAGAAAATAAACAGCGTGGCATGGAGGAGATTTCAAAAGGAGTACAAAATCTGCATGTTTTATTTAGACGCTTAATTGTTGCCGACTGGCTGCATTTAAACAAGCGACTTCACAGTGTCTGGAAGAAAACCAGCTCCCGAATTTGAGGAGCTGACCTTGGGTAGATGCCATCAACTGTTCTTTTCTATTGGCACAAACGTGCTGCTGGCAGGGTCTCCCTGTAGCTGCAGTCACTCACCCAGCTCTGAATCAGAACCTGCTTACACTGTACTGGGCCACCAAATTATGCCTTTTATTCCAAATATTATTTGCAGCTCCTTTGATAACCAAGACTTAATCTAGAATATATAGGATATTTAAAACCAAGAATCTTCAAAATAGTAGCTATGATTAAGCTTCTCCCATAGAGGAATGCATAATGTGCAGAAAAAAAAAGAAGGAGGCTACAAGTTTGTTGAAAGCAAATGAAAAATACACAACAGGAATTGAAAGGACACTATGAGGTGTTACTGTGGTCCTATGGACACAGTACTGACTGTGCAAGGAGTGGAGTTAGTGGCATTTACTTGGTTTCTTTATGAAAAACTCTGGTTTGTGTGTATAACATTGGCAAGGGGGGATGGGGAAGGGTGCTTTACATTCACAGTAGGGTGCAGCTTCAAAGCTGTTTAAAATTCTGCCATATCTTAATGATAATAGTTAATCCCAGTATCAGAACAGTACTTCTATTTTTAAAATGCAATCAATCAATCATTTTAATACATTGCGCCCTTAGTGCCACACACCTCAGAAAACGGTGTATATGGCAGTAAAAATAAAGCATCTGAAACTCCTTCTGTAGAGTCATTCTTCCTTTCGTTCTCACCCATACACATACAGTAAAATCTCAGGATTTCAAGAAAAATCTGGAATTGCATAACAGGGAGTAAATCCTCCAGACAAGACCGATTGCCATGTAGGGAGGGATTGCTGTCATGAGCTGAACAAGGAAGGACAGAGAAATTGTCCCGCTTGACTAGAGTTCTCTCTAGAAATACAGCATGTTCTGTTTTGTTGGGTTTAGTGGGGTTTTGGTTTTTGAAGTGCTAGACTGTATTTTAAGAAGATTACACTGAAAATGGCTTCTTTGTGTTTTCTTCTCAGAACAACTTCCTATGTCTAACGTGCTTTTCCAGAAAACTGTTTATATAGATGTAAATAGAGGATGCAGATAATTGAAGTTAAGTTTCTGCCTCTGCCACACGAAAGCACAAAAGTGTGTTCTACATATGTTCTTCACCTGCAAAATAAGCATTAACACTTGCTTATCGTTAATGCTTATAAATTCCTTTGAAATTTCTCCAATATGCTGCAAATAAAACTGTCACTATTGTTAGTGATAAAAATGTGAACTATGTGACTCAGTCGTGTTAACGGTGTATTAACTGGGAGGATTTTTAACACTACTTGAATATAAAATTATCAGTGCTGTATTCTAGCTAATAACCAACTACAGTGAGAGAATACCTCTATTGCCTATATTTTCACTTCCATGTGGATTTTCTCATGAGTGAGCTTTTTCTTGTGTCACTCATTTTCTGAGACTGACCCTCATCCATCGAATTATCAAAGGTTTTGATTTTTTTTTTTTAAAGGATCAGCATGAGATAGTGATGTTTTCAGTCATCAAAATGGTACAACCATCATATTGGACCAAAAATGCCCCAAATCATCTCACATGAATTATGAATTATGAATTACTTTCAAACAGTCTTCTTGCCCCAATAATGAATAAAGCAGAAAGTTCTGAGAGTTACGGTTTCAGTTGAACAGTAGTCTCCAAAAATAGGTATTTATGTAACAAAAAATAACTCCATGCAAAGCAAGTTTAGTTGAGGTGAAATTGGAAACAAAGGCACAAATTATCGGAACTCAGACCGTGAGTTTACAGAGATAGGACATCCAGATGTCCAGTCAATTGTCTGAAGGTGTAACTTAGAGTTAGTAAGATTTACTTTCCTCTTACAGAAGAGCATTTTCTTACTCAATGTCTGAAATCTAGTTTCCTTGGGGGATTAATAAGTGTTTTTCCATTAATTCAAAATAACTACAAGGCAGCTTATGACAGTACTTCCTAGTCTTATACTTTCATAACTGTAATAGCATATTTTTGTGATTTTTATATATAAATACATCCTTCTTAAGGACAGCTGCTTCAGCAAGCAGATTACAAACATTTGTGCCAAGACTTCTTTAAAATGTTTACCACTTTGACAAGCTATATCTTCAGCAATATCTCAAAGGATTATTCTTTTTTAAGTAGCAATAATGAGAGCTTGTATTTTATGTCTGTCTTGTCCACTAGGTCCCTTCCCATTACATGTTTCATTTTAACAGGCAGCAAGTATGTTCCATTGCTTCCTTGAGATTCGTCTGCATTGCTGACATCTGGAAAGCAGCCATGTGGGGTTCCACACATAGTTTTTGGAAACACCATTTGCTGGTGGAATGATCCAGAGCAGACACCTATTTTGGCAGAACTTTATTGCCGTCTATTTTCAGTTGACCTGTTGTACATCAGGTTACTGTGTTTGAAGCCACAAGAGTGTGGCTTGTAGACAGATGCTCCAAGAAGAAAGGACAACTTCTCTCTGTGGTAGTTAAAGTACTTGGAAGTGAGTTATCTGCATGTACCTTCTGTGACCCACCTCCATCTCATTAGTATAATGTCACAAACTGTACTCAGAGTTGACAAAGAAACCGAAAGGCAAGTGGGAGTTGCACTGTCCTTTCTGTTACCCTCGTGGACCATGGGAGCATTAATGAACTTTAGAAGACAATGCTGGCCAGAATACTCCAGTTCTAAAATAGAAGACATGATGTACTCTACCAGCAGAGCACACATATGAACAATGCATCCTACCACTGAATAGATTAATAACTCTTGGGATCTTTCCGCTGAGTTCTGCAGCTTTCCAATAATTCTCAGAAAGGCTATTGACTGTTGTTCTGCCTAAAACCACAGAAAAGGCCTAGAGTTTCCCTAAATGCTGGGACAGTGGAAACAATAAAAAACTGTGTACAATCCTTGCAAAGTTTTGCATTCCTCATTTCTGTATGAAACTGCTTTTCTCAGAGGTTTGCAACTTGTTCTTAGTGATGTTGATACTCGTGCTTTTGTAACTTATTGTGCATTTGTATGTCAGATGAATTTATAAGTATTTATGTTTTAATTCATCGTACTTATATACCTGTGCCATAAATGAAAGACTTAATAGGCCTCTTATTAGAGTATGTTGTTAGTGTATGTTTTGGAATTCATCCTACAGTTCCAGGTACTGCCTTTTTGAATGGTAGAGGACAGACTATCACAGTCTATCTGAAGTGTCTGATTCTTTTCTGAGCCTTTTCTGAAAAGGAGGTGTTGGATGTAGGAAGGGCATGGTACACGAAAACTTAAGTTGTATTTGCATATTTGAAGTGCTATTTGTACGAACTGTTTCCTATATTTACCACATAAATACCAGCATTAAACCACATTATTTTAAGCTCCAAAACCCGTAAAGAACCTCCATGAAAAATCTCATTTTCATTCATGAAGATGCTTGGACTTATTTTGTAATTGTTTTGGTTGCTTTGTGGCTTCTTTGAAAATAAGACCTTTCTTATCGGAATGTAGATTGCAAGTTTTTGCAAGTAGTTTACAAGCAATTAGTGTGCAGTGTTTGGACACTCAAAAGGACTTGACAGGTCAGCAGTAGCTAGGAATGTAAGATAGTGCCAGGTGAATGGTCAGGTTTCATTGCTTTCCCATAGGTTCATGTCAAAGGGTTAGAAATTATCAGATCAGATTTTTCCAGAAAATTGTAAAAATTGCAGTGCCATGTTTTCGGAAACAAAAAGACTTGATAACATTCAGCATCAGCTGTGTTAGGCTTCTTGTGTGATGACTTTTTACCTAGGTGTTATTGGTCTGATTATTGCTTCTTGACATTACTTCAGCAGAGTCATTAATTTAAAAGATCTCACCTCAAAGAAATGCCACTCTTTAAAGGTCATTACCATAGTTTCCCTTTGATGTTAGACACCTGTTTTCATGTAGCAAGAAGCTTTTTTTGCTTCTACTTTATCAGGTCTCAGTTATGATAACATGTGTAGCTTGAGTAGACATATTTAAGATCTCATTTGGTATCCAGATACAGCTATAAACCTTTAAAAATTATACTGCATGCTATACCAGTCTTCCTGTCTGTATTGATCATTTTTGGATAACCGACAATTCTCAGAGCACTTGTGTTATTGGAGAAGATAAAAATGAATTATTTGTATATTCTCATATGCCTTATTAAAGAAAGCCTATGGATTATGTTCCCATCTTACTCTAGATATTGCAGAATACTTAGTTTACTTACTTCATCATTTATCATGCAGTGTGAATAAATTGTAAGTCATGACAATCCTATTCATCCTTTAATGCTTAGTAGTAGGTCATGTTTACATTAGAAAGTTCATTATTTTTCTTACATGAATTACCAAGTAGGTGGGTATTATAATTGTTATTCAGAGCTTAGATGATTCATTATTGCTAGAAAGTGGTGTTCCTTTCTTAAATGAATGGGCTGTTTATTTGAAACATTCAGTGTTAACAGTTGTCTTTCCAATGACAATGATTTGGGGGTTGAATTTATATTTTTTTTAGCAACTAAGGATCGTTCTATTAAAAAGTATTGGTAATCCACCACCAAACTTTGCAGGTTCCCGGTTTTCTACTAGTCCAACCTTTTGTATAGACAGTATCAGCTATCTTTGGAGGAGGCGAATTAGCAGGCTGCAAAAGGCAAAAGACTGAAGTGTCATTAAAGAATTCAGCAAGTCTGAGAGACTTTTGTACTGAATCTTTGCATTTACAAGTTCTCATTCATGTGAAAATTTTCTGTGAAAGTTTGTTTACAATTGTAATTAAAGTATTGTATATTCAAAATGTCTCCTACTGGACAGTCTCTGTCTGCATTCACTGAAATAAATCAGCCACACAGTCCAGCTGACAGCGGTGCATTTCCAGTACCCAGCAACTAGATTAGAGTGTGTTCTGGGATTATAGTAACCCAGTCCATTGATGATAATGTTCATGGAAAAAAAACTACTCCGCTGGAGACTTGTTATGTCCTAGTTTATCGTCCACATTTTATTTAAGATCATGTGGCTTTTCTGTCTGTTTTTATATAGATATTTTCTGTGCACTGTTGATACTACAAGACCTGTAAATTAGGAAACTTCTATATTAACGTTTCCACAGCACCATAAAAGATGGTGGAAAATGTGCGTTTGCCAACATAACTAGCATCCAAAAACGATGCATGTGCAATATATGAACAAGGAAATAGTTAGTTAGTAGGTAAAATTAAGTTTCTGTATTTCTTAGATGTCATGTTTATATATTCAACTTTGTTGTGTAAATTCTGGATTTTGGGTTTTGTTTTTTTTTGTTGTGGTTTTTTTGTTTTGTTTTTTTTTTCTCCTTGCTTGCTTATGTATTTTACAGGCTCTGATTTTCTGTCCACAATAGAGCAGACAGAATTACTTGATGTTGAGAACCTTGTTAATTTTATGGCCCATTTTCACATGGAGATCAGTTTTTATTTCCCCTCTCGCTCTTTATTCCTGATTCAATTGTTAGTAAGGTTTACTGAGCAAAAACACTGGCTGCATTATGGGGAGAAATCTAATCAATGCAGCACCAAGGGACAGTCCTTCAGAGTCCTCCATAGTGGCTGTGAGCCAGACTAGAGGTTACTACGAGGTTACTCTGTCTGACTTTAACCAAAATACCCATCTACTTCTGAAAAGGCGGCCGGCAGCCTTGTACATGTGTAACAGAAGCCTTGTTAATATAAGCTCTCAGTATATGTACACCTGTTATACTAGCCCCCAGCACAGAGCCTGTGTTTCCTATTTTAAACACTTTGCATGTCTGTCTACATTCCCTTCTGTCTGCAGTTGCTCTAGTGTGGTACTGCAGAGCAACTCGTATGCAGTACCTCCAGGGAATGTAGAAGGCTAAATAAAGTGGCGGCAGATGTCGGTGGCCTTTGCCAAACGCTATTTTTCAGGTTAGATAGTTTGAAAGACTCATTGGCTGATCCAGACTTTGTGATACAGAAGTAACCTCATTAGTAGTGTCTTTGTGTGTGCATTTTTTTAATGCCTGCTCCTTTTTCAGGTATTGATACAGAGAATTGCATTGACATAAGTGTGGGAAATTTTTATTTGATTGGCAAAACTCTGCTCCTCACCTTCCCCCCAACTGCCAACCCTCCTGATCATTTAAATCCTCTAAGAGTTAAATTATTTGAAAGATACAGCACTTCCTTAGGGCTTTTACCTGTTTTGGCTCTGAGTTCTAATAAATCATTTGGCAGCAAAATGACTCTTAAGATAAACTTTTCCCCTTTTTCAAAATATTTGTTCAGCACGTTCCAGAATATAGGTTTACCTCAAAAGTTACATATCTTCTTTGTTAAAGACAAAAAAAAAAAATGATCAAACCCAGTATCAGACACAACTGCTGATTCAGCACAGGAACAAAACCTTAGCATACTCAGTGAGCCATGTATTTTCTGGCTACCTAGCTTGGTTTTCTTGACCACCGCACTGGGAATCACTTGTGTCAATACTTCTTCTGGGCCCTTGCTGTATTTTGGATAAAAGAGCAGTTTGCTTCGCATAGCTCTCAAGGAGACTATATTGTTCCCCCAAGCAGGTCCAAAGATGCTAAAAAACAATGATGTTCTGACACTCTCGCCCAGAACCCGGCAACGTGCTCTTAGCTGCACACAGGTCATCCCCAGGAACATCCTTCTGGTAGTCAGTGGTTCCTGTTACATCAGGCGTGGAGCAGAATTTCTGTAAGCAGGCACATCTGCTGTTGCATTCACAGTTTTCATAATTGTTTTCACAATGCACAGTCGATAATGTCTGTATTTTTATTTTTGTTTCCGAAGCTTTTCCCATGGAAATTTTCAGTAAGATATGAATCCTGGCGCTAAGTGTTGATGCCTAAGAGTGGCCGGCAGTTCTGCTGTGAAATGTTCTGCAGTGAATCAGAGAGACACTGGAGCAACTGAATTAGCTGTACTTGAGTTTCCGCACTTCTGCGTCTGCGGTAATGTTCTTCTTGCTCTTACTGTGTTGCAGCATTTGATTGTGAATTATCATAGCCTGAGGAGTATGTAACAGTTTCAATATGCATATATATTAAAGAAAACTGAGAAACACAGTCTCCTCAACTAAAAATCCTAAGAATTTAAGTATTAACAGTCTGGACTGGACCAAGGGTCTGTCTGGCCTACTGACTTGTTTCCAGCAGGGATTCGTAGACTGTAGTTATGGAAAAAATAAAAGTGGTGTGTATATGGAATAAATAGGCAAAAGTGCTGTGGTTGTTCAAGTTAGTCATACTGCATATGGAAAATCACCCTGGACTGTAATTGCCATAGGCCAGAGCATTCTTATGCTAAAACCTGCAGTTTGTATGATTCTTAATACCGTATTTTAACATACAGGCCTATACAGTGCATCTTTTCAAACACCAGACGAGTCTGGGGTTAAGTCCAAATCTTCCAGTCGTTTGCAAATGATCTAATTGTATGAGCATTCATCTTCAATGGCAGTAAATACAAGTTTGTTCAAATACAATCAATTACTGGCTCTTAATTATCTTAATAAACCTGCTTCTTTACATAGTAGTTTTGATTTGCCTTCATTAGATTATTGAAACCTAGTTGCTATAACCTATGTCAGTATTGTATATTTCTGAAAGGAAACATTCTCCAAAAGAGAACCACTTGGAGCAAGTACTTTTAATTCTTTATAGGAATTTTCTTCAAGTTTCAGTTCTCAGATTTTCCAGTTAAGAAGAGCAAATCTTTTCAGTCCATTAATCAAGTGGCATACACAGGTATCATTGAACACTGGAGAGCAAAAATGTTAAAACTCCTCAAGAAAGATTTGTCAGCAGTCTGACCAGTACACGGAGGAGGAGGAGGTGAGGAGAACCTGTGAAAGTTGTGAAAATTACCACAATACCCTAGTTAAAGCTTACTGTGAATTACAACTTCTTAATGTTTTGCTGCATGAAGGAAATAATTCATGTAGAAGGGGGCCATGGAGTTTGACTTTTTGGAAGTCGGCTAAGAGGTAATGTAGGTTCAAACTTACTGCTCTTTGTGACAAGTTCTCAAAAAAAATACTTGCATGGGATTCCAGTCAGTCATGTGGGTTTGGTTTTTTTTTGTCAGAGGTTAATCAATTAGAAGGGTAATTTCTCCTGTCTTTCCATAAAGTAAACATCTTATAATACTATACAGTGACCTGTGGCTTTTCCATTTTAGTGGACATTACTTTTTAGTTATACAATTGTCCTGGCTTGAGTGAGAAAACAATTCTGTTCAGTGATGTTACTTTTCAGCTCTGTCTCTTCTCAGTAACTGCACTTTCTGAAGTTAACAGCAGATTTTCGCAGGCAGTGCCTGGTTCTAGCAGTGATAACACTCCATGTTTAGAGTTAGTATCAGGGATTAGTGTGCAGACTAAGGCCACAGCTGGATCTTATGTACCACATTGGGGGGTGCACAAAGAAAAAAGCCCGCACCTGCAGGGAGGAGCAGACAGGACAGGTGACCCTAAACCAACCAATAAGGTATTCCATCCTGTATACATCATATGCAGTATAAAGTGGAGGGCTTCTGGCTCGACTTGAGGACTCTGGGATGTTCTCAGCTTCTTCTGGCTTCTTCATTTCTTAATGGCCAGCATCCAAAGAGGACTCTGTCTGTTCTGCCTTTGATCCTGACCTGTGTGTTCCTGAATCCAGTACCAGAATACAGCTCCTGGAATTGGTTCCTATCTGCTGCTGGGCCCAGTCTGGGACCTTCCTGGTGCCTGCTCCACAGCATCAGTGGTGATGGTGCCATCGGGTGCAGGGTTGGGTTTGATACGGGGCTTGTATGTATTTGTATATATTCCATTTTTATTATTATTGTTTTCCTTTTCTAATTGATAAGTCTCTCTTCCTTATTCCCTTTCTCTTCCCCTTTGGGGAGGGAGAGAGTTTAACAGAGAGCATCTGTTGAAGGTCTAGTGGGCTGCCCTGACCCTAATCCGTGACAGCAAGGTTTGGCATTTTGCCAAGCTGTCATTATGTGTAAGAATTACATTTAAAAAATCATGAGTTAAAACAGCAATTCTGCTGTATTGAAACCCTGCCATGGTAAAAGGGTAGCTTATCCCATTGGCCTTTACAAATACACACTCAGGCTGAGCTAAAGCAGGTACATTGATTTCCACTGTCAGCCATTAATCTTTGAGGTTATCTTTAGCATCCTTTTTTTGGTATGTTGGATTATTGAGAAACCACTAGCTCTGTGACTTTGGCTCTAACTAGACATAGACTTACTTAACTACTTCAATGTGTGGATATTAAGTACAAAGGACGATTTTACTCTCTGTTCTAGAGATGCATTATCATTTGTTCTCCATCTCTCAGGCTGTAGCATTTTGCCGTTTCAAATACCGTAGTTAACACACTCTGGCTGCCTTCTCTTTTTGCTCTTACTCATAATGTTAAACTACAGTTCTTGCTAAAGAAAATTATATTTGTTGTTTAGGAAACAATATATCTGAAGTTCAGTAATGTCCCAATTCAGTACGATACCTAAACACACCTTTAATTTGAATTCCGTATTTAAGGAAGTCTTTGAAGCCCTTGTAGTGTGGGCATACTGCATTTCAGAAAATGGTTGTAAGTTGAATATGTTGTTTCTTGTTGTACATTCTTATATTTCAAGAGAAATATGTCTGGCAAATGCTGCTTTTCTATGATAAATGATAAAAAAGGAGTGAAGATTTTCTTATTCACTCGCTGGGGAAGGAATTTAAGACCCGGTTGTGAACACACTGACATGACTTTGTGTTTAAATATCTGCAGGATTATAGCCTACTGTAATAATGGAATAGTCTGAAAACTGTGCCTATAAAAATCTCAATATGGCACTATATCAACACGTATTTTTATACAGCTTTAAGGGAGTCAAGTTTGAAGAGCTCGTCCGTAGCATTTCTATCCTATCTTGTCTCTGAACTTTTTTCTGCCTATGGCTTCCCATTGGCCACGTGTCTGACTGAGGCTAAAGATTATTTTTGTGTAAATTTTTGTGCAGTACCTATATTCTGTTTTAAGAAAAAATATACACATGCATTTTTCCTCTTTATTAATAAACTGAGTGACAATTTAAAATAAATTCTTTCAGCTGTTCAGAATGGTACACAGATGTACTGGCACGTTTCAGAGTAAGTTAAATAGAAAGCAGAGTATTATGTCATCAAAGGAGCAGAAGAAGAGGAGCTTTTCTTTAACCACCAAAGCAAAATAAAGCAGTGCTAAGGTGGTGGCTTTGAGAAAAATAAGCCAGAATATTCTGGTACTTAGGTGAACTGTGGAAGCAGCAACAAAATAGAGAAAAATCGTACCAAAGGAAAAATGTACAAAAAGTATAAAGGTGTATTGTAGAGTGAAAAAAGCAATACTGAAACAGGTCGGAAAAAAATAGGAAATTGGTTTGAGATATAAAGCAAAAAAGCAGGGGGGGCTTATAAAAGCCATAACATTATCATGATCGGTATTTTCACAGAAAGAGGGCATTGAGATGAGGAGTGAATAGGCATTGATAAAAAGACCCGTCTGATATGCAGGCTTGGGAATATCAGTCTGAAGACTTTAGCCCTCCTTGTAGGTTATGTTGGGTACTCTGATGCCTTAATCTATTTCATTCCAAGGCGAGGTATCTCACAATGGGTAACACAAACCTAATTTTTAGGGTGCTTAAGTCTTTATAGGACTTTACTCTTAGACTTGCCAGTGAAGAGAATATTCGCTTGTGCTTAGACTTAGTTCAGGTGCATATATAGATAATTATTATCCCTAAGTTGCTGCTATGAAGAGAGAAAAAAAGAGGGGCTCCTAAGGGGTTAATTCAGGGTACTTATGTAAGTACTATGGATTTCTCTCTAAAGAACTCTACATCTGCTCACACTATATATGACTCTGTCATCTTAATTTAGACAGTTAAATTGAGCTGTATCCTCACTCTGTCTCTTTATCTTCCTATTCTATATATGAAGGCAGTATTTTTTCTTCTCTGTGGTTGTGAGGGTAGCATTCAACAGGAGTTACAAAGCATTTTCATATTATATTTTATATATACTATGTAGTAATTTTACAGTATTGAAAACAAGCCTGATATTCAAGAGTAAAGGTTGAAATATTTTTATCTGGCAACTTTTCTTTAAAATTGCTTGGCAATGAAAGTAGAGGAGAATGTTTGACTTGAAGCTTTCAATGTTTGTGGCAGCTAAATCGAATAGTCTTAGAAATCTTAAGTCATAGTGCTTCCCTGAGGGTAAAGTCATCCCTCTACAAAGTGCCATTCATCCCTCACTTACCCTCAATCAAGACTTTCAAAATAAGTTTGAAGTGGAACACTGGCCTTCTACTGAAGCACGTTCCTCACCTGCAGTAAAGACTTTGGAAAGCCTGCGTTTAATATCTGTGTATCTGTTTCTCACTTTTTTCCCTTATAATGATAACATATACGTTTTATTATTTTATTTTCTTCTTTCTTTTTGGAAACAGAAAGAATGACTTATGGGGAACCAAGTTAGAAGATGAAAGAAGTGAAGATTGGTCATCTATGCAGAGGAAATGACAAGGTATGCATGGCAACAACACTGGAGATTCATTTCTTGCTAGTGCTTAGGTCTTCATGGTAGATTACTTCTGGCAATAAAGTTTAAAATTAGTCCTCAGAATCCTTGAAAAAATGTTTTGAAAAGAACTTTTTTCCTCCGTTTGTTTGCCAGAATAAGCAAAGTAAGTATTTATATCTTTATAAATATCTTCAGGATACATCTTTAAACTTACTACTATGTGGAATTGTAGCTGTATTTCTACAGGTAAATGGCAGTCACATTCATGAATTGGGTATTTTTGGCAGAGGCCAGTAAAAACAACCCTTTTCCCAGCACCAAACTGAAATCCCTCCAGACACTATCAGTGGTCATTCCTGAGACCTTAAAATAATCGTTTCGCAGATTCATTTCAATCACTGTACACTCAGTACTGGGATTGTACCATTTTCTCTTTTCTTTGTCATTTATAACCATTAGGAGGAGATGTGCTAGTACTCGTTTATATTTGTCGTCCTATAGATTTGTAATTTGAGGAATGCAAGATCAGCCCTACTAACAACTCATATCTCTTAAATGTTTACTGTAATGTGAATGTATAATATTTATACAGTGACTGCTATGAGACTGGCACAAGGCTATATGCCACTTAAGTTCCGAGGTTAAATGTTACTTCAGTGATGCAGAAAATTTGTATTGACCATCTGCCCATTGAACCCATAAATGAATAAGCCTCACAGTATCACTGTGAGATAGGGAATTATGATCTCTATTTAACAAGTGATAAAACTGAGCCCCAAAGGGCTCGTGTAATCATTTCAAGTCATGCAGGAAGTATATAATAGAGCCAGCAATGAAAGCAGCTCACCTGACCTACCATTCTTCCTACTTGGACAGCCCTGCATTTGATATCCTTTATACTATGTTCTGTCCTGTGTGGAATGTGTACATCAGCAGCTATACACTCTTTATGCACAGTTTTAACCGTCAGGTTCTCTTGCAAAGTAACTTAGAACATGCAGTTAATGTGAACCATGAATGACGCTTGTCCCTGAAGAACAACATGAGATAGAATGCGAAAAGACCAGCATAAGCAGCACCAGATGGCCTTCGTAAATTGAGCAAGTTAGCGCAAAATGCCAAAAGGGAGATGTGTTATTGTGACCTCTCTTTCTACGTTTTTGCATAATGTTGAGAGAAGACTATGGAGATCTTTCTGTAGTACAGAGAGGAACTGCTGGCATAGGACGATTAATGCTTTTCCTTTTGTAATCTTGCTGAATGTCTCTTTGATTTGCTTTAGTAAATGTCAGGTCACATGTTGGCTGCTTGCATTCTAAAACTGAAGTATAAATCATCTTCTCAAGTGACAGAAACTGTCATTTTTCCTTGCAAAATATTTTTCTAACTATATCTTATGTAACTGTTACAGTTGTTGACATTTTCCTTAAAAGCCCTGTTCATTTGACACTCAAGATTCAGTATAAAGCTATAGACTGGAATAGATAATTCTTCTGCCTTTGCTTATATCTGTTTTCTTTACCATGTGTTGAAAAAAAAAAAAAAGGAATATTATGCATTTCTGAGTCATGCTATAGAAAGATATTTTTAATATCATTAGAATTTTAAAATAAGAAGGATAAACCCTAACACAGGTGAAACTGAGTTAATACGCTTCAATTACAGAAAGCGGCTATTAAATTTTGATGGGATGCTATCACTGATCGTTCAAATATGATGTGGAGATGTGGGGAGTGTAGATAATGAGTTGAATGCTAGAGAAAGGCTGTTGATTTTTATGAAAAATGTATATAAAAAATATATGATCTTCAACCAAAGATGTTCCTGTGAATATATCCATAGGAAAAAATCAGAGTATGTAGTTCTCATGTCTGTCTTGGGTTGTGTCTACAAGAGTGTAACCCTCTATAGCTGTCTTGGCATAGAATGTTAGAGGTTGGGACGAACATCTGGAGATCATTGAGTCCAACCGCCCTGCCAGAGCAGGATCACCTAGGGCAGGCCACATAGGAACATATCCAGTCAGATTTTGAAAGTCTTTAGAGGAGGAAACTTCACAACCTTTCTGGGCAGCTGTTCCAGTGCTCCATCACCTTCACAGTAAAGAAGTTTTTCCATGTTGAGGTAGAACTTCCTGCGTTCCAGTTTGTGACCATTACTCCTCATCCTATCACAGGGCACCACAGAAAAGAGACTGCCCTCTTCTAATTAACACCCACCCTTCAGATATTTGTAAACATTAATAAGATCCCCTCTCAGCCTTCTCTGGACTAAACAGACCCAGGTCTCTCAGCCTTTTCTCATAAGGGAGGTGTTCAAGTCCCTTAATCATCCTCATAGCCCTCCCTTGGACTCTGTCTAGTATTTCTCTGTCCCTCTTGAACTGGGGAGACCAGAACTGGACACAATACTCCAGATATGGTCTCACTAGGGCGGAGTAGAGTGGGAAGAGAACCTCATAGATAAAGACTGAAAGTATTTGCCTGCACTTTATGTCTTATTATGCCTGATTCCTGCCCATTTTAAGAGTGATACTCTCGCATTAATAATCTGCTTTCCCTCTACTTTTGCATGTCTGCAGAAAACTATTGATACTTCTTTATTTTAAGATACTTTTTTCTTTTCTTTGGATCTTTTAAATCAACCTTACAAATGTAACAATTTCTTAGAAAAAATGGCTGCAGAATTTGAAGTCAATTGGTGTGAAATTCCTGCTGGCAAGGCCTTTGACTTGCAGCTTCTGCTGGACCCAGCTGAGGGATAAAAGAAAGAACTTCTGCAGGTGTTTCAGGTCATTACCTGTGCCAATCTCACTCTAATGAGCAGTGAATTAAAGTGCTTCCAAATTGTTCTGGAAAAATAAATTCAAGAAGCTCTGTGTTCCTTCTGAGGGAATGCTACAAGGATTATCTGGAATTCTAGAGGTTTGATCTTGAGAATGGGTCCATTAATCTGACACGTTCAAGTCCAAATGTTTTAATTAAATTTTAAGCAAGCTAGAAACCTTTACAGGGCCTATATAGACCCTATCTATAGGTGCAGGGTATTTCAAGACACCTTCAAGAATTTCAAGATTATTAAGATGTCCGTACTGATACAGTCTTAATGTGTCAAACTCAGGATCTAAATTATTTGGTTAAGTATCCTATTGCTGTCAAAGAGCATTGCTGAGTTTATGGAGGGAATTCAGATCTTGATCTAAATATCTCTGCCTCATAATCAGATACTGTATAATAATAACCTGCACAGTGAACAGTGGAACTCAACACAGCCACATGTTAGAGGGGGCACTTGTCTCGATTAAAGAAAGGAGTAAAAGGTGCCCTCTGCATTCCTGTGATTGGCCTGAAGGCCAGATTCTCTGCAGAGTTTAGAGCAACCTACCCTGGCATCTGTGACATCTCACGATCATGAGTTTGGGGTTTATAGAATCACAGTCCCCTTCTTGTCAATGCCAGAAGTAGGAGATGGATCCCCAGGAAACAGATTCCGTGTATCAGTCTACGTACTTATGGTCTTATCACTGAAGATTGTCAAAGCTAGTTCATGGACATTGCAAATCTGTTCTCCTTAGCTCAGAGAGATAGAAACAGAATATTCTACAGGTGGTGAAGTGAAGCACAGATGTGGATACTTTAAGATGTATAGCCTCAGCAGTTGAGGCCGGATATTTGAAAGCATATAGTGTGAGTCAGCACATTTTATAATGTTTTCAGGGAGACCAATAGTCAGGTTGCAGTTTGGCTTTGAAAGTCTGACTAGTTATTTTAGCATCTAAAGAAGCCAGGATAACTGAACTAATATTTCTGCCCAAGATCATGAAGGAAATACATGGTATAGTCGTGAAATGAATCCAGCTCTTAGATTTCTACAGAGCCAAAGGACCTTCCTCTCTACAACCTTACTCTCTTCTCTGTTCCAAAGACTTCCTTTGGTGTGTTTTTGGAAGGCAATGCAGCTCTTCTATGAACTGTTCTCATTAAATCAATCTTTCTCTTGCTGCAAGCTGTAATACAGGGGAACTCCCAACAGTACTCTCAGAAAGTCCCCTAGTGCACATCAGACAATACTGGGTCCTGAACCCTCAAGTCTCCAAAGGCTTAATGGATGATTCCTTTTAAGACCTCTGTTGGTACAAGTTATCTTAAATTACAAACCATTTGCAGGTCTCAGAAATCTGCAAGAGTAGATCTCCCCAGTTGTTATATATCTCAGGAGATCTTCAAAGAAAAGGAGGATGATTAAAGTTTATGGTTTGAGCAAGAAGTCAGAGAGAACATTTCCCAGTGTTCTTTTTATGAGATTTTTTAAAAGAAAAATATTTTTCACTGACAGGCCTTTCTAATGATTGAATACGCTGTGAGTTCTCTATTTGCAAGAAGACCTAGAGGAACACATTTTTATTTTCTGCTGGAAGACTGCAGTCCTTAGCACTCTCAATATGAAGATCATTGAAGCCAGGGTTCCCTGCTGATGTTACTAAAATGAACTTTAATCAATCTTGAAAAAAGACTTTAATAACCTGAATTACAGCCCCCAGTGCTAGACCTTTGATAGCAGAGTGAGCCTAGCAGTGTTGATTTTTGCATACTCAGCGTTTCTTCCGATACTTTTGCCACTTGTTAGCAATGTGTATTTTAATAAAAACTCAGTTTATGAAGTGTCTTCTCCCAACAATCTTTCTATGTTTAAGTAAGTGCAATGTCTTAAGTCATTTGCATGTATTTTTCCTCATTTTGAAGAAAGTGCATGTTTTGAGGAAGATTCTAGATTTCAAACCTAGTCTAAAAATGGGAACTTCCTTCCCTCTCTAATTATGACACAGGTCTTGTCAGTCCCGCCAGATGGGGAAGATGAGCCAGAAAGTACCATGGGTAGTCAACCAATTTTATTTTTTCTTTTTCACTTTTTTTTTGTGAGAAGGCAGATGCTTGGTTTTTGACTTAGTATGGCATTTTAAGTCCTGGCCTTTATGTTTAGAAGAACTTGGAGTTGGTTTTAGTAAAGCAGCTGGAGGCGTTTAAAGAATTTAGAGCCTTCCTGAGAGAACTACAGACATCTGACAGGGGCTGCCTTCATTTTTGGCAAGGAAATCCAATAGGGAGGGCACAGGAGCAGTTTACTGTTCATATATGGAAAAAGATGGGGGAGAAGCTGAAACTAATAAAGTTGATAATATTTCTTTAGGTTTGTGTTTTAACAATGTAAATCGCAGCAAAGTCCACAGGTGGCATCTTGTATATGGCCTGAAGCCTTCTTGACCTCCTTCTGAAAGGTGACCTTGTGGTTAGATAGGTTGACTCTCCATGAGTAAGTTGTTATTGAGCAGACCACTAATACTTCTCCACAGCACTACTGCTATACCTTTACAAGGACTGCTAAATGATGTGGTATGTACCACAGAGACCACTGGCCAGTGGAAAGTGCTATCGAAGAGTGAGAGAGGGTTAACCACAAAATATTTACCAGTTTAGTGTGCACTGAAAAAAAACACAAAAGCAACCAACTGAAAACAGGATTTTCCTTTAGTGCTCTTTGTGCATTGTGGTTTTACATTGGCTGCAGAAAAGCTTCTGTTCAGTGTTGATGGCAAACAATGATTAACCAGTTCCTTCCAGCTGCTCGCTAATGAGCAGAAACCAAGTTGAACCAGTTATTCATATTGAGTTAAGCTTAAAAAAGAAAAAATCATGTAGTTATGAACATAAACGTCCTCATCTAAATCTAAACTTTCGCGGAACAGTGCACTTGGGGCTGAATGTCTTTCTTCAAGCTTATTTCTAGTGGCAGAGGATATGAAAAGGTAAATGCTAGTGGAATATGATTATAGTTCTTAATGTAATTTAAAATTATTCCATTTTAAGTGAAATACTGCTGCACAAGGGCAGGACCTCTGAACTGCATGCATTTACAAGCCTGTCCTACGCAAAAGGAAGTGTCTTGTATGTTGCCGTTGAGACTTACTGTCTTCTTCAAAGCTTCTTTAAGATTTGAGTGGAAGCACTACTCGAGCAGTAGGATCAAGGATTTTAGATTTATGGCATTAAGAGCTAATGGGAAGCACATTTGCTGTACGTTCACATTCCTAAGCTGTTTTACTCATGGCACTTCAAGGCCAAGTAGAGCCTAGGATAGATGCGCTTTCAAATTTAAAAAGACCCTAAGTTTTAATATTGATATTGAGAAGTGGTGTATATACTGCCATCAGATAAGGAGCAAGCTGGAGGCCAGCAATGGGAGGCAGCTCTGCAGAATAGGACCGGGGCGGGTCCTGGTGCACAAGCTGGCGTCAGCCAACCATGTACCCTTCCAGCAAAGAGCCAACTGCATCCAGGGCTGCATTAGCAGAACTACAGCCAGCAGCTCCAATTTTGGGCACCCTAGTACAAGAAAGATACCAGTGTACTGGCATGAGCCTAGTGGCAGGCCACCAATCTTGTCAGGGCTGGAGCACATGCTAAGGAAGGAGAAGCTGAGAGAGATGGGTCTGTCCAGACTGGAAAAAGAAAGGTGAAGGGGAGACCTTATTGCTATCTGCAACTACCTGATCACAGGGTAAGGAGAAAGTGGAGCCTGACGCATCTTGAAGGTGCACATCAATAGAATGAGGACCAACAACCACAAATTGAAACATGACAAATTCCAGTCAGATACAAGGAAAATGTTTTTGTCAAAGAATGGTAAAACACTGGGACAGATGCCCAGAGAGGCCGTGGGTTCTCCACCCTTGATGGGTGTCCCAAGATTCAGTTGGATACATGCCTGAGCAACCGGGTCTTATTAGACCTACTTTGAGCAGGAGATTGAACTAGGTGCTTCCAGAGGTCCCTTCCAACCTGAATTATTCTGTGGTTCTTTGATTCTGTCATAACAAGGACTAAAACAAGAATGATATTGCAGTCTTGGACCACTGGAAGATCAAAAAGGAACAACTTTGTGAAAATCAGAGTGGAATTAATAATAGTATACATCTGCTCAATTCACCTTCTGTTATGTTTATATGATAAAAAAATGTCTAGGGTATGTTTTCTCCTCTTATCTAACCAGCCCATTCTAACGTTATAATGTTGCATATAGGATTGATTACAATATTTTTAATTGTGTGGATTATATGTGACTTCAGATAACGATAAATTCACACAAGAGTCTACTTGGCCCCTAAAACTTTTATGCAACTCGGAGGAACAGTTAATGCTATTAAAGATTGATTTTTAGAAACCAAAGCACCTGTTTCAATAGCCCACCTTGATCCTTTAATGCAGTCAGTGTTTCGGGTGAATGCGGGTGTACATGGAATTGTGAATTTAGAATGGTCCGGGAATATTTAAGAACAAAAATACCTGCAAAGTAAAGGTTAATTTTTCATGAATAATGATTACAGAATGATTTGGTAATTTTATACCCTAACCTTCATAATATACCCTTCCATAAGAACAGTTTGTATCTAAGGAATCTCTATCCGCATATTATTGCCAGTTCCAGTGCTTGGTATTTGCTGTGATTTTGTAGTGATATTAATAATGTATTTTTAGTTCTTTTCCTCATACACTTTAGCCTTTGGAACTTGTTTTCTTTGCAACATTTTCCCTGTAGTCTGAGGGATTTTTACATATTCGTAGAGAATCTGACATGATACATTAGTCCAGGAGCTGGAGCATTAAAAAGCAAGAAACGAGACTTGCGATTCTGAGAACTGGTAATACCGCTTTTATGATTTAGGAAGATTTTTTTTTAATGGAACATTTATATGCTTGTATGTGAATCCATTACATGACACACACCGTGGTTAGCAACAGCTTTTGTGTATCATGGCTCAGGTTCCCATACACTCCTGACAGTATGTATATTCATGAGATTCATGACATTTTCCTGCATCTGCTCTTATAACAGATTTCGTTTCAAAGCAGCACTTCATTGATGTAGTACACTGACACATTTTAGGTATAATTGCTTTTCATCTGGTTTTATGATTATTTTGTGACACCTAGTGGATAAATTGATAGTAGTGCCGTTTTGAATTTCCTTGTTGTTTTTTTCTAGATAACTCTTGATAGACATTCTGCCCTGGAAACTCATTTCACATTATTAACACATAGACTTTCTTGCTTTCTTATTTCCTCTCTCTCTCTCTCTCTCTCAGTTTTTTTTCTCTTTAATTTTGCTCACGGAATAACTTGCTCACAGCCAGGTGGACAAATACCCAACACCAGTCTTGAGAAAATTCCTAGAGTCTCAAAATAATACAAAGTAGTAAATATTTGAAAATTTCGTGATGTTGTTTAGTCAGGATCCTTACCTGTGCAGCATGTAATCTTCACACATCGACTTTTTCTATTATATAAACTTTTCCGTGGTGTGCATCAAACACGCAGTTCCCTTGGAGATTGAGTATACGCTGCATAAAGTCATAAATGGTTACAAAGGTGTACTTATACTTACTACCCTATGAGGACTCTTAGAAATACCACTTCCTTTGCTGTTCTTAGAGAATGAAATCTGATAAATAATTAAAATATTATTCTATACACATAAGAATGTTTTCAGAATATTTACATCAAGAAACAGAATCTAGAAATGCCTTAAATGCATGACCTACTTTCACAACCAAGATATATCTTGTGAAGTATATCTTAATTTACATGTCATGGATTCTGTGCCTGAAGCTTATTTCAAAGTCATTTCTCCTACTGGAAAATACTGAAATACTGTCCAGTATGTTTGTTATAAAAACTATGAGATAGGAAAGCAGGTGCTTTTATATGACTGCATTTTTTTATGTTGATAAAAGGAGGGGAATTAATTATTTCAGTTGCACCAAGTCTTCTGGTCGTATTGTTAGTATTAGTGTGCATGTTTCTGTTTGGAGAAGGTATAATATGCTCCTTGCCCGACAGATTTTAAATTCTGAAATCTTCCAGTATCCCAGAGCAGATGGAGAACAATAGCTTACCTGATGGTTAAGACAAGATTTTCGTAGTTTTTAAATAGGAGCTAAAAGGAGCTGTAAGGCACATGAATTTGGAGATAAGAGGTTATGTACTTTTCATGTGTGCGGAATTGGAATGGAGTTGTGCAGAGGACATGAAGAAATTGATTTTAAAGACCGTGTGCAAGATTTTAGGTTTCAGCTTGTCACTCTTCAGAGAAAATGTGTTGCATGTTTCCACTCCCAAGAGGCTTCAAAATCAGAAAACGTAATACTAAACTATGTCTTTAATGCTGACTGACGAGGCACTCTTTTCCTGTGCTTTTCCTAGTTGCTCATCCTAACAGTTCTCTTGTGACTTCCATTTATGTAAAATTAGGGCCTGTAGCAACAGCATCATGAATAATGGACACAAAGAGTCTTAACACACCGTTGAGCTCTGGCAAAGATCTGCTTGCTCTCTACCACCTGAAGCCCTGCTTTAACTCTGTTAATGAATGTTTAACTAGTGAAAGCTTTAGTCTCAGGTAAAAAGACTTACACTAGAGTAAATCTATGGAGAGTCCTCGTCACCTGAGAAAACAAAAGGTCATACAGAGGGAGCCAAAACAGGCAGCGCTGTGCGTCTGGCCACCTGAGCTCTTAGTCTGTAATTCATAAGGAGCACTCCCTGTGCCAGTGATGGCCATATTGGTATCAATATGGTGACCGTAGTCACCCCTGGCAGTCCAGCAGCCTTCACCCTCCTTGGTACATGGGTGCAAATGGTCAAATTGGGCTTTTCCAGTGAAAACAGCCATTTTTGGTGGTTCCCCTCTTGCTTTTTTAAGACTTGTGTTTTTTAAACCTGGTATGAGTGTTGGAGTGCCTTCTCTATAAGCCTTCTTTTCAGTGTCTTTGTTGTGCCCACAGCGTGGAGTACTTGGAATGGAAAATAACTGATCAGAGCAGAGACAAAGTAATCATGACAAAAGCACACATGTATATGTTTTTAATCGTAACACAACTTGAGACAATATCAAAGGGTGGTAACAGAACTGTTACTGTGCACAGAGGTCATTTACTGGTAACCCAAGAAAAACAGTAACTAAAAAGAAAAAGGGATTTTAATTATTAGCAGTGTTGTTCGTAGCAAAATCATGGAGGTACCTGGGAGTTAGAGGTGTGCAAGAGACAGTGCCCAGCTCAAGCTCCAGAAGGACAATGGCAGAGGAAAGGGTTGCAAGGCAGGACATGAACCAGGGAGGCACTGCACCTCCAGAGACAGGCACTGCAGGGTGTCCTTTGGCTGGTGAAGGCTTCTCACTGTCACCTGGTGTGCCGTGGCCTGGTAAAGCTGTGTCCTAACAGGGAGATGAAAATTTCTAACAGGGTCAGTGAAAATACTTGGTCTTGCAAAAGGGCTTTGTTGAGCAGATCTATAGCCTCCTCTGCCACCCCTTGAAAAAAAAAAAAAAAAAAAAAAAAAAAAAAAAAAGAAAGAAATAAACAGCCTGATGCAGTTTTGGTTTGCAAGGCCTGTACAAGTGTTTTCCCTCTGTTAATGTATGTGAACTTCCAGGCTTCTGCTTCTTGGATGTCAGGTTGAACCAAGCTCAGTGCTTGAGCCAAAATACAGTCCAGACCTCAGACCATCATTCTGAAATGGAAATGAATTTTAAGCTTTTAACAATATTTTAAACCAAACATTCTACAGAGATTGGTGATTTTATGCCAGCTTTTCACATAATGCTGTGAACAGTTTTGGATGTTACGGGTCTAAAGTGATCATGACAAATTTAACAGATTGTAAAGGATGGATTTTGCTTGTCTGCTGTAATACAAAACTTATACTTCATTAGGACTCGAGTAACTTTATCCTGTTTGTGGTGATGGCCAATGTAAATGTGCATTGATGTACGTACAGAATTTTCAGCTCAGTCCATGTAACACTGGGTTATTCAGACCCTTGGTCTAATCCAGGTCCCAGACTACTGATTTCCTTACTCCTACTTGTCAGCTTCTTGGTCTCACTAAAGGCTAAAATTTTAAATGAAAGCCTTATGGGGCAAAGGGCAGAAGACATTTTTCTACCAACTAGAATTATTGGCACAGCTGCACTTCTGAAAAATGAATTTTAGTTTCTTGTTGAGGCTTAGAACATACCCTGACAGATATTCCCTCTAGGAGCTTAATTGAGTTAGGAATTGCACATTCCAGTTTATTGTATGTCTTTTAAAAAGAAAACAATTTCCAAGGATTTAAATACATTTAATAAAGTTTTCCAAAACAGGAGTTTGTGGATTGGGATTGGAGATGGTGGTTTTTAAGAAGGTGTCAGACGAATATTGTGTTCACAGTCTTGTGACTCTGGTCAAGGTTATTTTCCTAGCTTACATAAGGAACTGAAATAAATGACACTTCCTATCAGTGGTATCACATAGGTTAGGATTGACACTGTATAAATTGCACATATTAAAAAGCCAAATCTATTCGACTTAGAAGTCAAATGGCTCATTTAAGATTCTCTGTGTAGTAACAGGTATTTTCCATCCAAAAGTGCTTAAAAATGTTACTCCAATAATCACTTGTGGGACAGCTGAGTATTTAGCTAGAGACACTGTAAGACTGAGTGTGCCAAGGTGCATTTTTTATTTTCACAGGGCTCAAGAGGAAGCAGAAAAGACACTTTTGAAGAGCTGGACATCATATATCCAATCAAAGATAAGGGTACTCAATTTAAGTGGCCGGTTTTGTGTTCAAAGATGTTAAGGAAATCCAGACAATGTCAGCAGAGTAACACAAGTTTAACTCTTCCAAAAATAAAGTCCGATGTTCAACATCCGAAAATAAGCGAATATTTGGGGGACATGTCATTAATATTTTTATGTCATCTGCATGAATACGATCTGCATTAGAGCATGGAGATAAATTATGAATGCTTAGGAAATGCTTACTGTAAGAAAGGTATTACATGCCCCTTTTATTCTTAGCTATCTCCACAAAGAGAAAATAAAACTGCTTCATTTTCTCAGCTCTTTTCTTAACAAGAAGCAATCCCTAATTTGTCACATCTTTGTTTCCTCTTACTGCAGACACTTGTCTTCCAGATAATCCACCCCTTGCTTTTTTGCTTTTAGGCATGGTAGGATATCAAGAGGGCCTGGTAACATTTGATTTTTATAAGACGTACCTCACTTGCCCCCAATGGATTTGCCATTTCCACACAGGTTTCATCTCCCCTGGATGCTGGTCTCACCCTGATTTCTGGGCATTAGGATCTGGTAGTCGTCATTTCTGCCGTGGAGAGCTCGGAAACGCAGCCCAGCGTGTGTCCCTTGCTGCTGCTGCTGCTGCTGCTCTCACAGCCGTCCCTGTCAGGCTTGGCAGCCATCTTAGACCTGGGCAGAGAGCCCATCGGGGCGAACGCAACAGCTCGGCTGGGAAGTAAGTAGATGGAAAGATTATGCTCAAGAAAGCATAGAAGATAAATATTTAAGTCTGACAAAACAAATAGTTCATAATACACTGAACAGTTCTGCGTTCCTTTTGGAGGTTATTTAAAAAAAAAAAAAAGTATCTCCTTAAACATATATTTACTTAAGACTACAAGCGCAACATAGAAAGCAGCCAGTGATCAGCCCTGGTTTAACTTCTCTTTTTGTGGAATCTCTTTTTGAGAGTCTCAATACTATCTTTGATGGCTTTTTAATGTTCAGAGTATTACAGAAGCAAAACTCGGAAATAAATGCAATAGAAAAATAAGAATTTTGTCAGTGTAGGTACTGCAGGTTGTATAAGCAGAAGACGTGATCCCACATCCAAGAAAAACGAGATGTTGTTTTGATGGAAAACTCTTTTTCCCAGTACATTCCATTTTGAGGCATCTGTTTAACTTTCAAGGCAGTAAGGCTGTGAAATGCCTAACGTGTATGTATAGAATATGTCTGTGAAGATGCAGAAGACCTTTGATGTATACCCAGCCCTGGCTCCTTGTCTTTACTGCTAGTCAGATCTCTATACACCCATTCGGTAGGTTAAAGCAGATATCATTAAGCATGTCCCATTATTTGATACTGTTGTAAAACTTTACTGAAACTTGCTATGTGAGTGGTCTTTTTTCAGTTTCCTTGATGTTAGCATGGGTCCACATGAGAGTAAAGGAAGCTCCTGTGCAGGTCTGGGCTGGTAGTCAGACTACAGTATGCAAGATGGAATTATTTAAGCTAATGAATTTGCATGTTTTTACGTTCTGTTGCCTTTTTTTTTTCCTCGTACATAAAGTGTTCAGATTTTAGGAACATACATAGATTATTGCAGAACTCGCAGACATTTAGCCAGAGAGTCCTGACTCATTTCACAGCTGCTCCTTTTTCCCAAATATTTGCAAACAAATATGTAATGGCAATGATTTCAGTAAATATGTAAAATTATTTATTAAACAGAACCATGTCATAGTAGCTATGATCTGTGTAATAAAGAAAGTAGACTAAACTGAACAAAAATTATAAAACTGATTGTAACAGAATTCCTGCTCAATGCAAATAGTCATTGGCTCCTAAATTCTTACCTGATGTATAAGCTTGCTAAGGCTACAGAATTGTTGGCTTTAACTTCCATGCCTCATAATTTATGCTACATGGGATCATCACAACCTTCTTCAAAGCCATTGAGGTCAAGTGAAGGTGTACTGTTGATTTCAGTAGCATGTCAATTGCTCCTCTTCTTAAGTCTCCTGATGACTTTAAGGAAAATGTTTCCACGCAAAACTGTGAATAGGGTTTGCAGAAACCAGAATAGCTCACCTGAATGTTATAGCACCAGTTAACCTTGTTGAAGAGCAACCATCATGACCAAAGTTGATCACTCATTTGGACTTTATCACAAAGGTAAAGAATGATAAATTTGATCAGTTACAGCCTGGCTATACTAAGGCCTAGTTAAAGGTATTAAAAGATCAGTGTATACAGGTGAATGTTCTTCTGCAGCCAGCTGAGAAACACAAACAATTGTACAGAGATCTGTCTAGAGCAGGAGCCTGACTGAAGTGAATTTTAGAAAAACCTGTGCAGCTCCATTGAATGTAGGAGGAAGCTGTTAAGGCTTGATCCTGTACTTCCCATTGTGCCAGTCTGAGCTTCTGGCCAGAATCTGTCCTGTATTATTAAATTACAGTAAAGTTTCACAATTGAGGAAAGAGCTGCTGTTTGCCATTTTGGAAGCAGCTGTATTTAAGTATGATATACATCTTACTTCACAGGAGTCACAAAATCTGTGTTTGTAGAATACTTTCTGCTTCCTGAGGGATGCAAGCTATATGAAGTCAGTGTATCATTTTTGTTATGTTTAGCTAAAAATGTTTTTAAATATTGTGTGTGAAGTTTGTCATACATAGATCTCAGGAAACTGAATCCTTCCCTCCAACAAATAATTTCTAACTGAAATCTCTAGGAAAGTTACCTGCCATGGTACTACTCTGTCACAGCGCTGCCCTGAAAGAATGTGGCAGTTCAATTTCCTGGCCAGGACCTGATCCAGTGAGGTTTTGCGTTTGTAAATCATCCAGAGGTTTTGGGTGGAAGGTGCTCTGAAATAACAAAACACTTGTTCTGTGTTGCCCCAGAGTCTGTTAATTAGTAAGGCTTTTAATTATATAGCAGCACTATAAAGCTGTCCTCTTTCCTCTTACATCATAGAAATGGCAGACTTGGCCCTGTGCCTTTTTAAAAGTGACTGCTGAGGTATTTGTTAACATCAGTTCTGAGACATTTTTCAGTGAGCAGTGAGAGTTGGAATATGGAAATGTCATATTTTACCTAATATTAAACAGTTGCTAAACCAGAAACATAACTCTTGCCAGATAGTTATTTTGTATGCATGTCTTCTTCACAGAAAGAAATGAACGTGCATTTTTCTTTCATTAAGTATTTTAAAGTTCATCCTTGTTTGGTGATCTAGTCAATTAAAATAAGTTTATGAGCAGCTTGTGAGAGCAGAAGACTAATTAATTTTACGTGTTGGATAAAGCACATTCTTTTCCATTTTTGTCTGCTAACAAGTACTACTAACACCCATAATGACAGATCTGTCTTTGTGAATTAACAAGCTACTATTTTCATGAGACAATATACATTAAGACAACATATCCAAACTGCACATAAAGAATCTTTTATATTATCATTGTAGAAAAGAAGTTTAATAAAAGAGCACAGTTTTTTCAACATGGGTGAAACAATTTCCAGTCTCTTACCTAGATTTGCACCGTGTTTGGGTCTGCGGGATAGTTTGGGTTTTTCACTACGGTCACATGCATCCTGAAAGGTTACATTTTTTTCATACTTCCACTATAAACCAAATGCTCACAAGAAATTGCGCTTTGAAGTAAATCGCACAATACGCAGCTTTCCTCCAACTATGTTACGTAATGCTGCTGTATTTATATAAGCGTAGGGTTTAATTTTCACTGAAAGCACTTTCTGTGAGGTGACTGCACAATGCACAGGTGCCCACCCAGGACTGCTAAAACTCGCTGATGTCTACACAGAGTTTTAGCCAAAGCTCCAATACAAATTTTTGACTCTTATGAAAAATACTGAGATCTCTGACTGTGCACGAATAGATGCTTTTTTAATATTTTATCTATAGAGGATAGGGGTTTTTTTCAGGGGGTTATTCAACAATTGACCTTGCCAAAAAGCTGGCACTCACAAAACGCAGATATTTAAAACCCTGAAGTACATCAGGAAAACTATAATACTTTCTGCTGCAGAGCCTTCAAAATGAGTTTCTTTCATAGTGGTTAGAGAGTGGCTTCTGCTACCAGTTTTCACCAATGAGATGTTGAAATGTCTCATGCTATTGCTTCTATGTAATATACAAAGAATATTTTAATGTGTATCCTTTTTGGCTTATGATGGCACTGATGTTACAAGATGTGAAATCTGGGCTTCTACAGCATTTCCTCCAATACGTGGTCTCAGAATGGACAGAGTCGCACCATTCCTTTTTTGTACAACAGATATGCACCATGTACAGCTCACAACAGCCAGTAACCTCTTGCTACACATTGTCTCAGGCCACTACAGTGACATGATCTTTGAAGTTGACAATATGACATTGTCATTTATAGGTCAACGCATTGGTATCTAATTTGGTTCGACATCTGCATTCTCCTTCCTTCTGTTCTTCGTTGTTCCTTGAAGGTGAAGTAGCTGATACCTTTATCTCCCTGTCTCTGTAGTACTCTTAACATTTAAGTCAATTTAAAAAAAATGCCTCTTCTTTTTTTTTCATTATACTTTATCTCTTGCCTGTCTCTTTCAAACTAGGGTCCTCAATGGGCTGTGATATAATTGTGGTAGTAATAACTGAATGAGAAAGCTGGTGCTGTGCATAGTTCTCCTTGAGAAAATGTACAGAGAAGCTACTCGGCTTTTGAACATTCTCTCGCTCACCTTATAATTGTTTCAGTATGCAGTGAAATTAAATTGATAAGTATGTCTTTTCTCTTGCTTCTCTCTTTTTTAGGTCTTCATATCAATTATGCTGAAAGCGGTCTCAGATTACTTCAGTTACCCTGAAATGTGACCTACCGCTTTTGGGGTGAGATCTGCTTTGTAATGAAACATCACTTTAGTTTATCTGTGCACGGTTGATGTGGGTATGGTTTTCTTTCGTTAACTGTTAATAGTAAGTTAGCCGATTAAGTTAGGGTGTTTGCTTTAACAGTTTGCTTGTTTATTAAAGGAGTATTTATGTTACGGTATGGACTGGTATCTCAGTTATTTCCACATCTTTAGATCAGCCCTGAATCAGAAGTGGTGTAGTCCATCAAACCAGGTGGTGGGGAATAACTGCCTCCTCAAACTCTAGTGTGAGGATAGAGTAGATTGTACTACAGTGGCAACTTTGCTAGTCATTTTAACCAAAGTCTGTGTGGCATAGTAGGTTCTGTTTAGTTTGGCCGTTAATTCAGGGCTGGGTTACTGTTGGTTGAGGAGAAGCATGTTGTTTAGGCCATACCACCTCCTCACAGCCTTGACAAATTCTTTGTTCGGGCTTATGGATTTACTCTTACAGAACTTGTGACATTCACTTAGAGAAACTCAGCTCTTCCCCAGCAGGGTAATAGAGAAATATCTAGGACCATGTTAAACGATCCCACTAAGTCAGCATCCACTCTCTAAGTCACAGCACTGCCTTTCCTGGAGTGACAAAACTGGTGTGATAAGATGTAGTCATGTCAGAGCTGGAAGTACAAAAGCGCGTTTATTAAAAATGAATGTTGGATCCTCTTTCCCCTTGTGTATCTTGTCACTGACATGACTTCACAAGTTGCACATTAAACGTTTCAAAGGTGAAAGTAGAGCTCATTAAGCAAAATGTCGACTGGTATATAGCAAACTGTTTCAGACTCAGGACTGTTAATATTTGTCTCCAGAGTTTTTTGTCTTCTAGGCTGTCACCAACAATCCAGCTGTCTGGGAATACAGCTTGTGTTTCACCTGATCAGAGTCTGACTGTCCTTTGGGGTGAGGTAGTAGGTTGTATAGTTTTAGGGTTATGCCCTGCCTGTCAAATAACTATACAATCTACTGTCTTTCCTGAAGTGGCTGTGATGTCTTCGCTGGATATGTCATTAAAAGGCAAAGGAAGTATTTTTCAACTGGCTCTGGCTCTGTCTACATGTTACATTTGGTTCTTGTAGCATGATCATGAAAGTACACAAATGTGCCTATAGTGTTTAGATTCCTGTATTTCCCATTCGGGTTCAAAAGCCATTTCCGTTTTGTCATTTTCTCAGAGAAGGTGGGTTGTAAGTGACAAGGCACAGAGGTACGACCCAGTCTACAGTGAGCTTGCTCACACACAGCTTTCTTGGACTGCCATGAGAGTGGCCATTTGGAAACAGTTGACCTGTTTCTCCATTAATTTGTGGCATTTGTGTTCATATTCAACGAAAATGCCACTTTTGATCCAGCAGCTATTTAAATCCACTTTGCATAGGCTGTTTGGGAAACTATGAAGCGATGAGTTGAACAGAAAGCAACGATGGTATCTTCCAGTTGCTCATGTTCTGCCCTGGAACTGGTAAATGCTTGAGCCCTAAGTAAAGAGGTTTCTTTGATCAGTTTTTTTTTTACACTGATTTAACTCGCATTTTTATCACATAACACACATTTGGGAGGGACGGTGCTTGGCACTGTGGTTGTTATGTCTCTGGAGTTCACCCCACCAATTATGACTGACTTCCAGGTAGAACTGTGAGGAAGGACCAACAGGACATAATTATGGTCTTTTTAAGTCTAAGAAGTGTATGGGCTAGAAAGTGTTAAGGGAATCATGCATGCTACTGGTGAAATGTTAGGTTCCTTCAGAAGATGTGCTTGATGCTCTAACAGGATGAGGTAGTAGGTTGTGTGGTTTCAGGGTAGTGATTTTTGCCCCAATCAGGAGATAACTATACAACCTACTGCCTTCCCTGATAAGCGGCATAACAACATCAGTGTCTAAATTTGCAGAAAAACGAGAGCTCAAATATACTTCTGAGACCAGCAAAGTAAGTCTAAATACAATTATTTTTATCCTGTCCCTAAAAGCTCTAAGTTTAGTGTCTCATGTTATTTTTAATAACTGCCAGCAAAAAAAAATTATATATTTTTTTAAAGTCTTTAACATGAAAAATTGAATTAAAGAAGTTTTGTTTATTTCAAAGTGTGTCTGCTCTTGATCTGTTTCATTTCTGGTTCATTTGAGTCGGATAAAGTTATCATGGGAAATGATTTCAAAAATACTGTAAGCTTGTATTCAAGATGTTCATATTTCCTTGACATCGAAGTATGAGTGCAAAAAATTTGACTAGCGATGCACTGGTTTTGTTCAATGTTACCTCCCCCTCAGGAAACTGCCAGGAATCTACCAGATTAAGTCATACAACATTCTTCAGCAGGTCAGCTTTATGTTACAAATAAAAAGCTGCAAGAATGGAAATCAAGGACCAGATTTAAAAAAAAAAAAAAAAGCAAAAGCAAACACAGATTTGGTCCCTCAGTTTCCCATAAGCAGGCCCATTTCATAACTGATAAATACCCCCAGAAGAGAATTCCCTGCTATCTACAAGGCACAAGTTGCACCTGGAGAAGCACAGACGGGAAATGTTATGTCCGTTAAAGACATTTTGCGAATACAAACCATAGAGTCTTGCCCCAAAAAACTGTGGAAGCACATGATTGTAGCAACAAGGTACTAGATTTGGTTGTAGATACAGAAACTGTTCCCCCACATAGTAAATATACAAGCAAATAGGAATCCTGGAAACCTTAAGGTTGCCTTAAGACCAGAGGGATCAGACTGGTTATGTCTAACTGTCTGTATGGTTGATTAGACGGCATCTCATTACTGTAGACTAGAGTGAAAATTCAAGTTAGTCATAATCCTCTATTCCTATCTCACATGCTACATAGAAGAAAGTGTTGCTCACATGAAAAGCACTACCCTCCTATCTGTAGCTAGGCAAGCTGTGACATCCATGAGGAGGGCAAATGAAAAAAAATGATGTTACACTCAGCAAAACTGGGTGTTTTATTGTTCCTCTGGTCCAAAAATATCACACGTTATCTGGATTCGGGTGGTATTTGAGGTCATTCAAAACCTCAAAACAGGGCCTTTTGTTAATACCTTTAATGAAAGGTTAGGAATGTTATTTGACTCCTCTTCATAGAGAGGGATAAACGCCGTTGGTACAAGAGGAAGAATTGCTGCGCGTCTGAAAAACATAGGCGAATAGACGATACTGTGGCTGGTTTTAATCTTCTCTTTTCTTTTTGCTGTTTAAAGAGGAGCTCTTAATTTAAAACTGCTGTAAGGATACTTACCGTGCTGGCCATGTTCAAGGGCTGCAGGACATGCATTGAAGGTTCTGAACTCTCTTTCTTCTGCTGAAAATGCAGACTCACAGCTGCAGTATAAACATCTTAGGTGAGTGTGAGTGGTGACTGCATTCTGTATAGCTTAAAACATCCTGCTCCTTTCCAGCTTACAAAACTGGCTGGAAATTTCTAGCTTAGTCTTGCATTCAGTAAATACAAAGCAAATGTTCTGTATGGGAGAAAGAGCTGAACAGAGGGAAAATGCTCTCCACATTCTATAACAGCCTGTTAGATCTCATCTCTGAAGTAATTTTAAAATCTTTTGGCTCTGCCTGGGTCAGCATTTTGTTCTTTGTAATGAGCTGTGAGTTTTCAGATTCTAGTCATTCTGGCAATCCCATTAAAACAAAGGGCCAAAAAAATCCATAGCGTTCTCTTCGCTAGGATCTACAGTAAATGTAAAAACATGTGCCTATATTTAGAAGTGTGCAAGCCTGCAGTTGATCAGGTCTGTCCTTAGCAGCAGGTGTCATTACAGCTAACGAGAACTCCAGTAGAAAGTTTAAAGCACAACTCTGCTGCACCAAATATTTTCCAGAACTGTATACTGAAAGTGTTTGTATCAGAATGTAAGTAGTAGCTTAGGCTGCTGGAATCATGATTAAAAACAAGCTGGTATTAAAAACTCAAGTCAGCATTCTTCTTCTTGAGGTCATGTGCTGTTGTGTTGCACACCTTAGGCGTGAGGAAAAAGCATAATCATGAGTATGCGTAACATACGCGAAGTATATCTCATAACATACATTTTTATAATCTGTGTCTGCTTAAACATTTTTTTTAGTGTAACAGCATTGTTAATTGATGAGCAGAAGCTTAATACATCTTGCTGGAACAAAGCCTATACATTTGCTTGTAACAGATCGGATGAAAATTGGTGGGCACGGGATTTTCTGTGAGGCCAGGATTTCAGTTGCTAGTTTCCCTTCTGTGCCCTGGGGAAGGTACGTGGTGGTTTGACACAAAGTACAATAAAGACATCAAGCAGATCCCTGATATTAAAGCCACTGTTGCTGAATTTTAGATCTCTACTGCATGGATGCATGAAGCATTATACTTCTTCTTCTGTTATCCTGGTCAAGGCTGGTTTATTTTTGTTGTTTTTCTTCCATGCGAGCAAACCTCCATATTTTCTAAAACCAGATGCCCAGCATGAAAATTTTGACTTCATTTGGCAAGACACTAAAGCAAAGGCAGATGTTTTATGCAATCCTAGTAACAGGCTGTGCTATCAGCCCACCTGTGAAAATCCAGAATTGAAACTGCACATAGGTACCGTGAAGTTGCAGCTGCCGGGGCCGTTCCTCTGTGGCTTCTCCTGAGAGGGCAAAGACCTTGGACTCAGTAAGTAGCTCCTGGACACTCCGCTGAAAGGACAAACTACAAAGGGGGATTTATGCTGGGAGAGAATCCAAAAATGCAGTAAGACCATAGCTTGGCATGCCAGTATGTGGTGGTACAGATTCAATGTGACACACTACTTACTGGTCAACAGGAATGACACTTGTGGTTGCGGAGAGAGAGAGCTGGTGCTCATCATTACAGAAAAAATGCCTGCCTTTCTTTCTACTCACAGAGGTTCCCCTCACAGGACCCGGTCCCAGGATTGTGCTCATACTGGTAGACAGATACTAAAAGAGAACAAAATAAAATGTTAGCTGAAGTCATCAGTGGTAAAACAACCTGCACCACTCGGAGAATGGGAGCTCCAAGCATACTGCTAATTACTGTGAATGTGATTGTGCACTGCAGTTTGCCAAGAGATGGCGTAGCTAAAACCTCTTTGGGCTTGAAGGGGTTTTTGTAACTAAGGCCGTGCAGTTATTGCAATATGAACGCATACCAGTTATGGGAATAATGGCTATCAGAATTATTGGTGAAATAAAAGCCATTTCTGACGTGAATACAACAGCAAATCAAAAATGGGAAGGGAGGAGGATACAAAATTGGATTAAAACTGCAAAAGGGACTGATAAAAGCAGGTTGGTGGTTATACAGACTGGAATTTGACCAGGACTCCATAGTTAAACTACATATGCTAAGGGAAAAACCCACCGGGAATACCAACAAATGTTCATCCAAGCAGGAAGGTGCCACCTCATGCACTGAATTAACTTTTCCACCAAGTAGGCAGATGGGAAGGAGCAGTGCAGCTGCAGGAAGCAGCTCCACACATGTGCTGTGTCACTGCAGGCGGAACAGAGCGACGTCACAGCACTGTAAGAGTTACACCAAGAAGTATTTGTATCTTCAAATCTCTCTATGCATGAGAGGTGTTTGCTTTGCTAGATTTTTCCCCTGTAGTTATGTGTTGATCTGAATTACTACATTAATTAGTACACTTGATGGAAGTGCAAGAGCTGAAGCCCACCTGGGTGCGTACAGAGTCCAGCCAGTAACAAGATGCACCAAACTGTGCCCCACTTGCTGATAATGTTTGGATGGTTTTTGAAGCAAAAAGAATGGCGCCAACTTTACAAAAAAAATTCTAGGGAAAAAATTCTAACAGTTTGCTTTTGACATTTAGAGACTCCACAAGGATGTTAGCTCTAAGAAGGCAACAACCTCCCTGGCTGCACTCAGGAAATCCTGTGATGCCAGCAATATTGCACAGGTGCAACTGAGGGATGGATGTAGCCCATGCTAAAAAAGGCTGTTTAACTACGTGTAAGAGTCCACTCAAAGAATGTGTCTGTTCATAATGCCTCTCTTAGAGCTCCCAGCCCGGCCAGGTCTTTAGTATAATTGCACTGGCATCAAGATGGGTGCACCTCTCCTTGTCAGAGAGGGATTTGCCCTAGGTCCACCCAGGATATGCTCCAGGGCCTTCAAGCACAGCCTATAGCCCTTTTTAAATACAACCTCAGCTGTCTTCCATAGTGCTTGAACCTGTAGCACAGCCCAGGTCCTATATCACAGGCACATAGATACACCTGCCTGCAGTGACGCTGAAGTGCACACTTGTGTCTGCCTGGCTTACTCTCCTTGTGCCTTGCTGGAGTTTCACTGAGGCAACATCAAGGAAGCAAATCTGCTCTCGCGCTAAAAAGCTTCCAGCACTGTGGACTTTGCAGAACTGGGAAAGCTGTCAGTAGCTGAGCTGCAGATGCAAAAAGTGAAATCAGTGGAAAGAACTAAAACTTAGCCCAGGCCAAAGAGCAGCACACAATACTTGAATGACCAGAGTATTAACATTTTAAAGCTAGATTGGCATGGCTCTGATCCGTGTGGCTCAAAACAAGCCATGAAAGCATCCAGGTATTAATTTCCATTACAAACACTATGGGAGATGGGAGCCTTTGAAGATCGCTTAGATGCCCAAATCTCACAAAAACAAAAAATCAATGCCAGCACTGATTAAAAGAGAAAGACATCAAAAAAACTAGGCAGAAATACCCACAGATTTTCAAATAGCTCTGTGTTTAAGTTGCTTTGGCACTTTTAATTGTTTTACAATTAACAGTAATGATTACCAGTCATGCTAAGCATTTGATGGTATAAAGGCTTTTGTCTGGCTATGGAATACAATTCATGCCTGGTCTCCGACACAAATCAAAACCATATGAGTAAGCCAGGTTAAGAGACAACCAAGTTTTAACTAAGTTCCCTGATGTGGCTTGTGTTTGTATTCCATCCAGGGCCTGAGGCGCTTACTTGAGATTTTCCCTGTCCAGCTTGTATATGCAAATGTAAACAATAATATTTCCATCCTCGAGGAGCCCAAGTGAGACTTTATAATTCAAACAAAGGCATTGGTGTGTTAAAAGTTCTCAATCAGCCGAAAGTGTGCAGCAGTTTACGTATTAGTATATGTTTTTAATTAACACTTGGAAGAGAGTAACAAACACTTGATGCACTTAGAACTAACACAAAGTGCCTTTCTTACATGTTTCTAGATATAAACTTGAAAATAAAGTAATTCCTAATAGGGTAAATTGGCATCTACCTTCTGTGAAAAGTGACAGCTTAATCCTTCCTTTACACAGCAAGACACATCTTTCAAATAACCTTGCTTTCGGTGATGAAAACATCACACTCTTTGTGGAACTGCTAAGAGTAAAACAGTTGGCAGCACTCAGGGGTCTGGGAGGTTTCAATCTAATCTTGGTCTTCACAGTCCTTCCTGAGCAGACTGTTGCCATGTGGGCGTGCACAGGCTCTTCTCTCTGGATTTACCCTGAGTTTGGTACTGTCTTTCTCATGTCTGTTAAAAAGCTACCCCATGAGCTGGACAAATGGTGTAGCAGCAGTGACTATTTGAAAAATCACATGGGGAATCCCCTAGGTCCTACTTTTATTTAGGCTTGGCTTGCTGGCTCGTTTCAGTGACCTCCTCTGAGGTTAGGCGTACGATACACATGGTTACAATATGAAAACTTTTTTCCCTCTAAAGTTTCAACGTGTTCAAAATGTCGGTTATATTTTCTTTTTCTCTCCTTTTTTTTTTTTTTTTTTGGTATTTACCATGGGTAAAATGAAATAATTGATGGCCCAGAACTGAATGATTTACCTTTTATTTACCCATTTTATCAAAACTGCGAGTCTGAGTTTGGAAGTTCAAATGTATAAATTAGTTTTTATTTCATTTCCCTTCACAATGTAGCAGCTTTTCCAATGCTTAAGAAGTTTTAACTGTAGCAAAAAGAAACCTTGTAAATACATTACATTTCAGACACTCACATTGTACTAGCTGACAGGAAAAAAAAAAAAAAAAAAAGAAGAAAAACTGATCATTTCCAAATGTTATTAAAATTTGAGCAAAATGAGAATTAGGAAAATCGCCCTCAGAAAGTTTCCATGCTTGAAGGAAGATTTTTCGCACTAGAGCAAAGAAAAAGAGATTGTATTATCCGTTACATGGTAGTATATCCGTAGCTCAAGCTACTCCCAAATTTCTAATGGAAAAGCTACATCTACATTAGTTTGGGTGAACACACAATAAGAAATGGTCATTGCTTGTAGAAAGCTAAAACAGCTACAAAAGGAAACTGCTCTCAACTGATGATGGCATATTCCTGCCTACAGCTACTTGAACCACACTTGGCGTCTGCAGCTGGAAGACAAGATGTGGTTTGAGGTGTGTGAGCCAAAATGTGTTGTGACTGTAAGAACTCTTCCAGATGATGTCAAGTGGAGGTAGTTGCCTCAGCACGCACGACAGGAGCAGCGTCAGAGCTTTGCTCCAACCTGCCTATACACAGATCTGCAGCTGTAACTTGCATTCAGCAGGTTTTTCCCCCAAAAGGTAGTAAGGACAGGAGGTGCACTTCTTCCCTCAAAATATTTAAAGCATTTTAATCACTGTCCAAACCTGGAAAACCCTAGGAACATCTTTTCTTTTTGTGTGTGCGTGTGCTCTGGGTTAGTTACAAACCATATGTTTAATCATCAGAAACACAGAGGACGTGTTCCTCGTTAGATACTTACCTTTTCTGCCTTAATTTAGATAGCTCGATGGCTGAGAGAGGGAGAAGACTCAGAGCCCCGGCGGGCCCGGGGCAGCCTGCGGGGACACCTGCTGGCTGAGGGCGCGGGGGTTCGGGCGCAGCTCCGCTAACAAGGAAGGGACCGGGGCCGAACCCTTCCCGGGAGGCGTGGCTGCCGCAAGGGAAGGAAAAGCTGTTCCTCCCACCCTTAGTAAGGAAGCACCGGGGCAGGTGGGCTCACCTCGGCCCGAGGGAGGCCGGGGTCTGGTGGCTGCTGTGCGGTGGGCAGAGGGCAGGCCGCTGCCGCCGTCGCAGCCTTGGACCCCTCTCCTTCCGGCTAAAGTTTCGCTGCGCTGATTTACGACTCTCTCCGAGTGCCTGGGATAGAGTTATAGCCCCTTGTATTACACTGTGCCTTCTCTGTTATTCTTACTGCGCACCACAGATTTATGATGGCTTTTAAGGCAGGCAGCACGTAAAGAAATATGATCTTAGCAAAATATACAAGGGACCAAAGGAGGTCAAAGTGTGGGAGCTGAACAACTCTACAGTGATCCAGGATTTACTCTTATTTACTGCTCACACCTTTTCAATCTCAAGTGGATTTGGGCTGTCTCAGGCAGCCCTACCCAATGGCCAGGGAGGAGTCTGTAACCCACCGAGCTGAGATGCTTTGCCATCAGCGGATGTCTTTTATTATGATTTAGCGCACGTAGGAAATCCCAAAATACCATTGGTGAATTAAATGAGTTTTAGACACAGAGTGCCAGAAAGATGCATAGCATCAGGGTAGGTAGGAGTCCCACATTCATCCAAACAGGGTTTCTGACTCATGCCATCTCTTACACTGACACGGACCTATGCTTTTCTAGGTTAACGATGTCCTGCAGAGCTCCTCTCTCTGCTTGTGGTGCTGAAGGAGAATAATTTGTGGTAGTCTTTCATAGAGAAGTAGAGCAAAAAGCTATGCCTGATTTTATTGGTATGATGGTGTAATGAGGAAAGCAATGCTCTAAGTAATTCTGCTTTATAGCATTATTTACATGTATTTGTCAATTTTTCCAAAACTGTAGCACACAGGAAAAATACCGTCACCATCTTTACTCTGCAGATGGGTAATGTGAGACCTTGCAGCACACACAGGATGACATGAGGACAAGGGCAGAGCTACAAGGAGTCACCTGTGGGACCACAGCCTACATTAAGCACTCTGCATCAAGATACAAAGCGAAACAGCTGGCAAGAGGGAGGAAAGCTGTAATTACAGCCAACAAATGACTCCTGAGCCAACATCTACTGCTGAGGCTCTGGTCTTGAAAAAGAAGCCAGGAAAAGAAGCTTTTTTGCCTCTGGGGTGAGTGCCATAATCCCCTCCAGCTACAGAATCATTAAGACAAGCTCTGGTGTGCTCCCTTTTACTCAGATTTGCTATCATTATTTCTTTACCTGAGGAAAGAAATTTGTCTTCCGTCTGGTTATAGCGACTATAGCAAGGCTTCCATGGCATGCTTTTTGGTGTTTTTTGGTTTGTTTGCTTGCTTGTTTGTTTGTTTCCTTACATTTGAAAGGCACCCAACAGTCCAAATAATAGTTGACCTTTTCCTCTAAGCTTCCAGAGCAACATGGGAGCTTGTACAGAGAAGAACCGGCAGGATAAGAAAGCCTCCCCCAAAGCCTGAGGTGCCTCTGCAGAACAGCTTCACAGCTTTGCAGACCAAAGAGGTAAAAACGGTTGAACCTGGTAACACCTCAGAGCTGAGGAAGGCACCTAGATCAGCCCCCCTTATAACAAGTGCCACCGAGGAAAAGAGATGGATGATAGAAGGGAGTCACTCACTACTGAAGGGTACAGAGATGCCCCTTTGCTGACCTGACCCGTTAGCTAGAGAGGCCTGCTGATTACCAGGAGTTTGTATCAAGGATGTCACTGAGAGGCTTCCAAACCTTGTACGTCCCACCAACTACTATCCATTGCTGCTATTTCATGTGGGCACCAGTGATGCAGCCATAAGCAACCTCAAGAATATCAAAAGGGACTACAAAGCCTTAGGAGCAGTGTTGAAAGGCTTGGAGGCCTCAGGTTGTCTCCTCACCAGTCTTCTCAATCAAAGGAAAGGGCTTGAAAGGGCCAACAAAATTGTGAAACTCAATAAACAGGAGTGGTGTTTCAACCAAGGCTTTGGCTACTTTGACCATGGGACTCACTTTGAGGAACTTGGTCTCTTGGGGGCTGATGAGCTCCATCTGTCAGAGAAAGGAGAGAACATCTTTGGCCACGGGCTTGCCAATTTAGTAAGATGGGCTTTAAACCAGAGTTGCTGGGAAAGGGGATCCTCAATTCATCCCGATTTGAGGCCAATGCTAGAAATACATGCCCTAACCCCGAAGAAGGAGCACAGGCCAGCAAGACAGCACATGAGGTACAAGAGAATGGGTTCCAGCTAGAAGGCATTCCAGCCAGGAAGTCAGTTTCAATAGGGGCCTCTATGCAAATGCATGGGGCATGGGGAACAAACAAGAGTTAGAGACGTGTACACGTCTATAGGGCTATGATGTTATTGGCATCACTGAGAGGTGGTGGGATGGCTCCTATGACTAAAACATAGGAACAGATGGCTATAAGCTCTTTAGAAAAGGCAGGCAGGGGAAAGGAGAAGGGGTTGTCACCTTCTATGTCAATGGGCAGCTGGAGTCCATGGAGCTTGGTGTGGGGATGGATTGGGAGCTGACAGAGAGCTTATGGTTAAGTGTAAAAGGAAAGGCAGCGGAAGGTAATATCACAGTGGGTGTCTGCTGCAGGCCAACTGATCACGAAGAATGAGCAGATGAGCCCCTCTCAGACAGATAGGAGCAGCTTCGTCTTCACAAGCCCTAGTCCTCATAGGGGATTTCAATCACCCAGACATCTGTTGGAAGAATGGTACAGGAGGGCATCAGCAATCCAGGGGGTTCCTAGAATGTGTCGATGACAACTTCATTTGCCAGCTAGTAAAGGAACCAAGGAGAAGAGGTGCTATGCTGGACCTTGTCCTCACCAACAGGGCTGGTGTCTAACATAAAGCTCAAAGGCAGCCTTGGCTGCCGTGACCATGAAATGGTGGAAATCAAGATCCTTAGGGGTTCAAGGAAGGTATGCAGCACGTTCACCTCCCTGGACTTCAGGAGAGCAGACTTTGACCTCTTCAGGGGTCTGCTTGATGGAGTACCATGGGATGAAGCCCTGAAGGGGAGAAGGGCCCAAGAAAACTGGTCAGGATTCAAGGACCATTTCCTCCAAGCCTATGAGTGATGTGTCCCACAAAAGACGAAGGCAAGCAAGAATGCCAAGAGGCCTGCATGGATGAAAAAGGAGCTCCTGGATACACTTAAAGGCAAAAAGAGAATCTACAGAGAGTGGAAGCAAGGACAGGTAGACTGGGAGGTCTACAAAGAAGTTGTCCAAACAGTCAGGGATCAGGTTAGGAAAGTTAAAGCACAGATAGAATTAAATCTGACCAGGGACATCAAGGGCAACAAGAAAAACTTCTGTAGATATGTCAGAGATTAAAAAAAGGCTAGAAAAGACGTGGGCCCTCTCTGGAAGGAAGGAGAAGACTTGGTCATGAGGGATATGGAGAAGACTGAGGTACTCAATGACTTCTTTGCCTCAGTCTTCACCAGCAGGAGCTCTAGCTGTGCCACCCAAGTTGCTGAAGCCAAAGGCAGGGACTGGAAGAAAGAAGATCTGCCCCCTGTGAGAGAAGAGTAGGTTCGAAACCATCTAATGAACCTGAAGATGCACAAGTCTGTGGGACCAGATGAGATCCATCCACGGGTCTTGAGGGGACTGGCAGATGAAGTTGCAAACCCACTTTCCATCACATTTGAAAAGTCATGGAGGTCTGGCGAAGTTCCCACTGACTGGAAAAAGGGGAAACATAACCCCCATTTTCAAAAAGGGAGATAAGGAAGACCCAGGAAATTATAGGTCAGTCTGTCTCACCTCAGTGCCTGGCAAGATTATGGAGCAGATGCTCCTGAAGATTCTGCTAGGACACATGGAAAATGAGGAGGTGGTTGGTAGCAACCAACATGGCTTCACCAAGGGCAAATCCTGCCTAACAAATTTGGTGGCTTTTTATGATGGGGTCATGGCATCGGTGGATAAAGGAAGATAACTGGCATCATCTTTCTGGACTTGTACAAAGCCTTCAACACTGTCACACACTACATCCTGGTCTCTAAACTGGAAGGACATGGATTTGATGATGGATCCACTCAGTGGATGAAGAATTGGCTAGATNGAAGGACATGGATTTGATGATGGATCCACTCAGTGGATGAAGAATTGGCTAGATAAAGAGTTGTGATTAATGGCTCAATGTCCAAATGGAGACCTGTGATGAGTGGAGTCCCTCAGGGATTGATACTGGGACTGGTGCTGTTTAACATCTTTGTCAGTGACATGGACAATGGAATCAAGTGCACCCTCAGCAAGTTTGCCGACGACACCAAGCTGTGTGGTGCAGTTGACACACTGGAGAGAAGGGATGCCATCTAGAGGGACATTGACAGGCTGGAGAGGTGGGCCCATGTCAACCTCATAAAGTTCAACAAGGCCAAATGCAAGGTGCTGCACTTGGGGCAAGGCAATCCCAAGCATAAATACAGGCTGGATGATGAGTGGATTGAGAGCAGCCTGGCAGAGAAGGACTTGGAGGTGCTGGTTGATGAAGTGCTGAACATGAGCGAGCAATGTGTGCTGGCAGTGCAAAAACTGAACTGTATCCTGGGCTACATCAAAAGATGTGTGCCCAGCAGGTCAGGGGAAGTGATTCTGCCCCTCTGTTCTGTTCCTATGAGGACAGGCTGAGGGAGTTGGGTCTGTTCAGTTGGAGAAGAGAAGGCCCTGGGGAGACCTCATAGCAGCCTTCCAGTATCTGAAGAGGGCCTACAGAAAAGCTGGAGAGGGACTTCTTATAAGGGCGTGTGGTGATAGGATGAGGAGTAATGGTTTTAAACTAGAGCAGGTAGATTTAGCTTGGACATTAGGAAGAAGTTCTTTACTCTGAAGGTGGTGAGACACTGGAGTGGGTTGCCCAGAGAAGTTGTGGACACCTCATCCCTGGAAGTGTTTAAGACCAGGCTGGATGAGGCTCTGAACAACCTGGTCTAGTGGGAGGTGTCCTTGCCCATAGAAGGGGGGGTTGGAACTAGATGATCTTTAAGGTCCCTTCCAACTCAAGCCATTCTATGATTATATGCTCTCTAATTCTTCAGCTGTTTAATATTGGTCATGCTTTAGGCCCTTTCTAAAACAAGGAAAGTTAAAACAGGCCAGGCCCTAAATGCTCTTTGGTAATTTCACGAGGTGCTAGTCCACATCTGAAGCGTGTCTTCTTTGGAAGTCCGGACTCTCACGAGATGTAAAATAGGCATCGAAATGTATGGTCAACACAAAACTGCCTCTCTGGGGTCTTCTTCAGACAAAGTTGTTTACCTGAGTCCAGAGATGACTCAAGTTTATAAATTAACATCACTTCTTTAGCTTTCAACACACATCATATTTAAAGACAAGTAAATCAGTTATCAGAAGTTTGCAGGAGGTTTACTAGACAGCTCAGTTACCTGCAGCTGCTGCCGTTTCTTCCCCAGGTGTAGTACAACGAAGCCTGAGGCTTTGCCCTAGAGGGTCACAGCTGTGTGTCTTCTCCTGAGATACATGGTGTCCTCCAAAATGGCATCCAAAGAAGGGGGGAGTGATGTAACTTTGCCAGAAGGGGAGATGTGTGCCCTCCCACTAACCTTGGGATCTTTGTATTCCCCAGCTCTCTATTTTCCTACAGATTACTGAGTTTCTCATATTTATTTCCTCACAGTATGTGCTCTTTATGATGATATCAAAACCAATCTTTTTTTGAAACATTAGCACTATAGTACGTGTTTAAACATAATATCTAAACCAGTCCTTGTGTATTTTGAATATGCTGTATCAGTAATGACACATGGCAAGACCTTGTGCACTATGAATGCGCTGCCTCCTTTTTATTTCCAATGTTTTGATCATTTACTTCACCAGAAGATCCTATGTATTTGAAAGTCCTATGTATGTTGTCCTCAGCTTAGTCTTTTATTATTGATGATGTGGAGAAGATCAGCAGCGAACAACTGCATCCTGCCTCATGCAGTAAGAGACCTAGGGAGATCTCTCTGCCTTATGGGAGACTCAAAATGATCAAAAAAAAGAGATGCTTTTTCCCCAAGCTGTTACAGTTAAACAACAGATCTTTTCTGTTGTTTACCGTGATTCTCTTGGCGGCTAAACGAGCAGTAAGAGTAAGAGGCTTATGTGGATGACCATAGCAGATGTAACACTTGTCTCCATTAAGGATGAATCCTTGGAAGGATAGAGTCTAATTTTATGAAGAGACTTTTACACTTAAGTTTAAAAGTTGTGAAAGCCTTTCCTTATGATGGGAATACTGCCTTAAAAGAGTCTTGGCAAGAAACTGCCACAATATTAAACTTGCTTTCATTTAGGTGGTTTTCTCTTTGATACGCTTGCTTTGCAGTAGCAACTTGGCTTGAAAAGAACATGTGGACAATAAACGTGATTAAGATAAATCTCAAAGCTGCTGTATTTTTGTGGGTTCCCCACTTTGGCCAGGGGTAGACTTTCAGCTGAAAGCAGTCTCAAGTTGATAGCAGACTTTGCTAGGTGTAATTAATTAGCTTGCTAGTTAGTAATTTTTGCATTATGTTTCGGTATTTCTGTTCTTCTTGTCAGGAGCCTCTTGCCCTTGCAGTTGATTTGTGCTCTCAATTATAACCATTCCAGTGGGACACATAACTCAGACTTTATGATAGAATGAAATTATAAAAGTCATAGCTTAAACTGCATTGTACTTCTTGCTGGGCTGGGTTATGCATGTTTATATAAAGGAAGGTCAAAATACTGCACCACCATAGAAAGGGACACATGATGTTTTTACCTGTAGAACAGGGATAATGCTGTACGCTTGTATATCAAGACTTACTGCAAGTATGAGGACACAAAACCTCAAGTTTTTATTTAGCATGGGTAGGATATGGTGTAACAACTGTCGGATGCTGGTTAACTGTCAAACAGTAGCTGAGAGGATTGAACCTTTCACATTTGCTGTTGCTCTACACTTAAGTTTCAGGTGAACACAGCCTCTTTGTCTTGTATACAACCAATAACTCAAACACATACTGCTGATAAAACCAGAAAATACTGATCAGTTCTAAACTTTGAAAATGTTCATTCTTCTTTTGATGGCGAATCGAGATCCAGCTTCCATACATGGGAAAAAACCCAAAACTCCTAAATATAGCTTTAGTTTTCTACTTCACAGCTACAAGCAGAACATACCCATGAATCAATAACGAAGGCCTATAAACACTCTTCTGGCTCTATAACGTTCTTAATCTCAACCAGGGGCTGTAGTAAACCACAATTCCCTAGCTGCAATAAATGCTGCAGACTCCAGAGTCAAGAAAAAATTTTAATTAAAAGCAAACTGATATGTGTATCTGCTGACACAATCTCTTACTCTTACCTCTGAAATATATACAGGCCTCTTCCTGGAGACACTGGATGATTTAGACTTCGATTTCACTTAAGAAGCCTCTCAACTAGTACTGTCCAAAGAGTGCCTGTGCACATACTACATAAAGAGTTTCTGTTAACTAAATGCATTGATCTCCCATTGCTTTACATGCCTAGGGTATCAGCTGTTATTTGTCTAATTTAAGAGGCTCAGCAACATTTTCCTGTGCTATAAATAGTGAGGTGTCACTGAACTTTCAGGAGGAACTACATTTGACAGTTAATGGGTGTGACAGCACTAGTGTGAGAGATTATGTTTTATCTTTAAGAGAATTTGGCAGCTTTCAGGAAATGTCTTGCTGATGCTTTAGCACCAGACAAGCTTTGCTCTTGTTAGTAATGTTTGACAAGCTGTTCTATAAACATTTAATGAAATGCAGTTTCTTGTTGATTTGTGTCCTAAATCTATCCTAACACTACACACTTCAGCCTGAACTCACGCCTCTCTCCCTCTGTACCCGTGCGCTGTAGTTGTTTGCTGGGCATGATGCTCTAAGCCCCATAGTTCATTCACAGGCAAGTCTGGGTTAGATGGTACGTTTGGAGGTGGTACGTTTCCTGTTGAAACCAGCACCTTAGATTTGATTTTCTGGGGCATTGTCAAGCAAAGTCTTTACTACTTCCATCAAGAAATAACCCACTGTTTTCTGGGAAGCTTCTTGCAGTGCTCAGTTGTCCTCTGTCTGATGAATTAATTTCCCTAAACCAACTTGTCACATGGCCTCTTGTCTTGCCACCAGCAATCCTGTTGAAGAGAGTATTTCCATCTTCTGTATAACTACCTTCTTTGGGTGTTAGAGACACTGGCTAGATCCATCCTGAGCCTTTTCTTCTCTAAGCTGAACAAATCCATTTCCTTTAGCCTTTCTTCATATGCCAGGTTCTCCAAACCTCTAATCATCTTGGCGGCCCTCCAATGGACCCTCTCCAGTTTTTCAGTGTCTTTCAGTGTCTTGAGCTGTGGGGCCAAAAGTAGACATTAGATTGCAGGAGTAGCCTACACTAGTTCTGGGTAGAGTTACATATATGTTGGCTGACCTAATTAGTATGGACACCGGCAGTTTGTGTGATTGCACCAACCATATTTTGATGCTGATTTTTCTGAACCTGAGAAAGGAGGAAGATGACAACTGTTAGGGGACTTGGGAATAATATAAGGTTTAGTTGGTTTTGCTTTCTCAGAAAATAAAACTATTTTTTTCTCAGAGAATAAAAATATGTAAAAAGTATGCACGACACTAATGAATTCTGGCATAAAATCTATTAAAGCGATCTTTGAGAGGCAAAACAGCTTCTGACACAATATAAAGTGAACAGTTCTAACTACCCCTGAGATATTAGAGGTCATGTGTATTGGGGATCAAAGCACAATAATTTATATCTTTGAGCAAAAATTAACCTATGAATCTCATTTTATTTACAGTTGTCTTCGTTGATTTACATCCATATGGTGTTTTGGCTGTTATGCACCTCGTTAATGAATTGCCAAGCGAGAATGAGCTTTGGAGTGTTCACAGCCCAAACTTATCTTGTCTTCTTGAGGAAACGCAGTAATGTATCTGTTGCCAATGTGTACCCAGCTAGATCAATAAAGATAAATCTTGCATTCAGAGATGTATTAGGAGGCCTCCAGAAGATTATTAAATTAAGGATATTCTAATCAGCTGCTATTAAACCAAAAGAGGCAACTGCATTTTGTAATGAGGGGAGGCCTTTAAAGTGAAACCAAAAAACTGACTGAAAAACCCACCACAAAACTAAATCACAAGAATATCTGCAGCAACTGAAGCTCTGTTTAATGCAGTAGTGGTAACACAAATAAAAGCAACCAAAGATTTATCTTTACCTGTGCTTTAAGTTTGTTTTCTTATGGAATAGTAAAATTCCAAATGTGTGGAAAAAAGACTTCATCTGAAAACATATAAAACTCAGCCTGGAAGTACAGAATGAATTTCTTTCTGTACCAAAATATGTTCAGAACCATAGATTAACTCACTCCTGTTGCAAGATACTAATACAAAGATGAAACCTCAAAAACACGAAGTCAACCCCCCCTCAAAAATGAATAACAGTTATTTCATCAAAATATAGGCCTTAAAGCAAATTTTGCCTTGTCCATCTTAATTATTTTGTTTGATTCATCTTACTCATGGTAGTTGTCCTGCCACAAGTAGGGTGACATAGAGAGTAAAGCAGGGAGAAATGAGTTCAAACCGTATGGTAAGAAATCCCAATATTCAAAGCAGGGTAATATTCTGTAAAATACAAAATGTAACGGACATTTTGGGGAGAAAATTTTACCTACCTGTTCTCAGATTGCTTTTCTGATTGGACAATAGAGTCAACGTACTAAAGTCTTTCATTTATCTATTGATTTTTAAGTTTGCACTATCTAGCATAGACCAACTACATAACAGGAGTTTCTGAGAAGCAGAAAAAGGTCTGGATATGCACTAATGAATTGGTGTTTGTAATTAATTCCCTGAAATGTGTCCAGCCTGATGCTAAATCAAATGTTTAGTGGGCTAAAAGTACTGCAAGCCAAGATAAGTTTGAAAGTCAATATGGTGATAACTTGTTCATTTTCTCCTAAAGGAGGAGGGAATCCTGAAAATGAAAAACTAGAAGTAGGAGGAAAGAAGGACATAGCGAGTGATTCGATGGGTGATGAAAATGCAACTGAGATTGCATATGTGCAATATAATCAGGTTGGAAAATTGATTTGTTGAGTTGGGAGGATGGCAAAATTGACCTGTAGTGAAAGACATTGGCTTAGTCGGGAGGTAGAAGTCTGATGCCGGAGAGTCAGAAGCTGAGCCTGATCGATCCAATTGGAGTTTTTCAAAATGCAAATTCCTCTTGCTCCACAGGACATCAGCTAGTGAACCAAGTATACATTAGCTTAAAATAACTCCATTTGAATTAGTCTTAAAACTGAGAGTTTGTCTCAAAGACTATCTGAGCTCTTGGGTGTATGAAATTCCACAAGCCAAATGAGAGACAGAAGGATCTCCTGCAATTCAATATCAGCACCTGTTAAACCTTTTCAGTTCCTAAGGTGCAAGAAGGAGTCTCGGAAAAAAGAGTCAGGGGAAACGATGTTTTAGAAGAACTGTTATATACTTGCAGATGTGAAGGTCCACTGAATATTGAAGATTTTGAAATTCCAAGATGAGATGAACTCAAATTAACACTTACAAAAACTTAATTTTTTCGTTCCCTGTCACAAGTTATGATAACCTATAACAGGTTATGGAAGGTGGTGGAGTCTCCATCCTTGGAGATATTCAATAGCTATCTGGACAAGGTCGCGCTTGTAAGACCATAATGAGCTGTGGAGATGGAGAATGGTGTGGCAATCCTTTTGTCTTCTACTCTGGGAAGCTTCCAGCTGCATATAGGTGAGTGATGGGTTATGGAGATGGTTAGTGGCATGGTATTACCTTTCTCCAAGGCTTCCAGAGGTCTGTAGGAGTGTAATGTGGTGTGGACATGGAAGGATGTTGCGGCATTCCTTCTGCCTATGGCTGTGGGGAATTTCCAACTGCCTCTAGGCCCAGGATGAAGTACAAAGAAGGTGAGAGGTGCAGGAATCCCTTTGCTCTTGGCTGTGGTTAGCTTCCAGTTATGTGAAGGTCTGCAATGGGGTGTGGAGATGGAGTATGGTGCAGAATTCCTTTTGTCCTTAGCTGTGGAGAGCTTCCAGCTGCATGGAAGCCCAGGATTGGTTACGGAGAAGGTGATGCGGTACATAGCTGTTTCATGATGCAGTGCTGCCTTTATACACAGTTGTGGTGATCGTCCAACCGCATGTAGGACAATGACAGGTTTGAGAGAATGTGGGTGAATGCTGTTGGGAGATAGCACGAGGTGCTTGTGTGCTAAACTGTGAGGAATTTCCAGCTGCCTGTAAGACAACAACGGAGTGTGGAGATGAAGGATAGGGCAGAGAACCCTTTATCTGCAGCTGTGGAAACTTTCTAGCTGGCCATAGGCCCATGATGCCACATGGAATGGGGCTGTGTGTTTGCTCATCTTTGGTTAATGTCCCTATAGAAAGGTGCAGAGCTCTGTGGCTGAAGAGCAGAGGCCCTGCTCTCATTCTGACTATTTGAAAGGCTGCAGCTGTCTAAGAGAGAGAAGAATAGACAACCAAATCAGTGACCTTCCATCCTCTCAGGGCTCCCCTGCCTACCGGCCTCGGGCTCTGTCACCATCCTGCCAAGGTTCTCCATGCCATGTGTCCCTGATGGAACAATGTCCGGAAAGTAACGTCCGTCTCTTTGGTTCCCTGGCCAAAGTGTTAGATCCTCTTCAGTGACACAACCAGAAACAATGGTCCTGTCTCAGAATAAAGCTCAGGAAGGTCCCTCCATCTGAACCCCAGGAAACACTTTGTCGCTGGAGGCAGGGAGAGGCGACTGAGCTCTGGCATAGGTTGCCCAGGGAGGTGCTGGAATCTCTGTCCTTGGAGATCTTCAGGACCTGTCTGGACAGGGCAACTGGCTCTCAGTATTCCAGCTTGAGCTTGTCTGCTGGCACAAGCCAGCTGCACAAGCTGGCTCCTGGGGAACCCTGCAGCACCCAGCTCTGGTGCCTTCCAGCCACCCAAGTTCTTCTGCGCAGCTCTCCCATGGAGGCCTCGGGGCACATTCTAGGTGTGTATTTGCGCCTGTGTGTGTCACGCGCGTCTATACGCACACATGTGAAAGAGGCATAAACATAAGGACACAAGGAGAGGAAGGAACAACCCCAAAAAAAGATAGCAAGAACTGGAAGAACCATTTCATGGGTTCATGAATCAGCAGCTTTATCTGGAGGAGCTTGATGTCCTTGAGATGTGTGTTGGGGCAGTTACTGTGTTCACAGCTGTGGGGATACTTTAGCTGCTGTTTGGTCTCTGGAGGGGTGCAGAGATGGAGGGTGGTGGTGAGGTTATTTTAGACCATGGCTGTGAGTAGTTTCTAGCTACCTATAGGAGAGTAATGGTGTACAGAAGAGGTGGACTAGAGAGGTAGTAGGTGGTGTGGAGATGCCTTTGTCCATGGCTGAGGGGAGCTTTGAGCTGCCTGTAGGCACATGGTGGGGTAGAGAGAAAAAGAGTAGTGCAGGGAGAACTTCGTCCTTTGCTGTGGGGAGCTTCCAGTTGCGTGTAGGTCTATGATGGGGTGTGGAGGTGATACGTGGAGATGGTTGGAGGTGAAGTGCTGCCTTTGTCTGTGACTATGATGAGCTTCCAGCTGCTTGTAGGAACACAATGGGAGGTGGTACCCACAATAGATTGCAATGTAGTGTGAAGTTGGAGAGTGTTTTGGAGGCCCCTTTGTTTATGGCGGTGGGAAGCTTTCAACTGCCTGTGTATGTCCATGACAGGGTTCGTAGTTGGGGGTAGGGTGGGGTTTAGAGGTGGTGGGTGGTGGAGTGATCACCCTATCCTTGGCCCTGAGTTGGTTCTGGCTTCCTCTAGGTCCATAACGGTGTATGGAGAAGGTGAGTAGTGCGGAGATCCACAATGGATCCCAATGTGTTGTGGAGATGGCCGGTGGTATGGAGGTCCCTTTGTCCTTGGCTGTGGGTTACTTCCAGCTGCCTGTCGGTCCATGATGATGTATGGAGAATGTGAATAGTGTGGAGATCCACAATGGATCACAAAGGGGTGTGGAGATGGCTATCAGTGTGGAAGTCCCTTTGTTCTTGGCTGCAGGGAGCTTTCATCTGCCTGTAGGTCAGTGATATTGTATGGAGAAGGTAGTGATGTGGGGAACCGCAGTGGATTACAGTGGGACATGGAGACGTAGAGTCCTGTAGAGGTCCCTTTGTCCTTGGCTGTGTGTTGCTTCCAGCTGCCTGTAGGTCCAGGATGACTTATGGAGAACTTGAGTAGTGTGTTGATCCACAATGGATCGTAATGGGGTGTGGAGATGGCTAGTGGTGTGGAGGTCCCTTTGTCCTTGGCTGTGGGGAACTGCCATTTGCCTGTAGGTCCGTGATAGTGTATGGACAACTTGAGTGGTGTGGAGGCCCACAATGGATAGCAATGAGGTGTGAAGATAAAGGGAGTTGTGGAGGTTCCTTTGTCCTTTTCTGTCGGGTGCTTTCATCTGCCTACAGGTACCTGATAGTATAAGGAGAACTTGAGTGGTGTGGAGATTCGCAATGGATCACAAAGGGTTGTGGAGACGAAAGGAGGTGTGGAGGTCACTTTGTTTATGGCTGTGGGAATCTTTCATCTGCCTGTGTATGTCCATGACAGGGTTCGTAGTTGGGGGTAGGGTGGGGTTTAGAGGTGGTGGGTGGTGGAGTGCTCGCCTTGTCCTTGATTGTGGGTTGGTTCCAGCTGCCTCCAGGTCCATAACAGTGTATGGAGAACTTGAGCGGTGTGTTGATCCACATGGGATTGCAGTGGGGTGCGGAGATGGCTGGCGGTGTGGAGGTCCCTTTGTCCTTGGCTGTGGGTTACTTCCAGCCGCCTGTAGGTCTGAGATGGTGTATGGAGAAATTGAGTGGTGTGGAGATCCACAACGGATTTCAGTGGGGTTGTGGAGACAAGGGAGTTATGGAGGTCCCTTTGTCCTTGGCTGTGGAGCACTTTCATCTGCATATCGGTCCCTGATGGTGTATGGAGAACTTGAGTGGTGTGTTGATCCGTGATGGATCACAATGGGGTGTGGAGATGGTTGGGGGCGTGGAGTTCCCTTTGTCCTTGGCTGTGAATTTCCTCTAGCTGCATGTAGGTTCATGATGGTGTATGGAAAACGTGAGTAGTGTGGAGATCCCTTCGTCCTTGGCTGTAGGATAAAGCTTCCCTAGGCCCACGATGACAAGTGGTTTGGAAACACCCCTCCTTGGTTGTGGGGAGCTTCTATCTGTATGCATGTTCATGATGGCAGATGGAGATGGTTCATGGTGTGGTGCTGCCTCTGTCCATGACTGATGGGCTTCTAGCTGCCAGTACAATGGTGTGTGGAGATGGAGGGATGGTGCAGAAATGCTTTTGTCCTTGGCTGTGGAGAGCTTCCAGGTGCCTGTAGACCCAAGACGAGGTATGGAGTAGGTGAGTACTACAGAGATCCCCTTGTTCTCCACTGTGCGGAGCTTCCAGCTTCACGCAGGACTGTAATAGGTTATAGAGGTGGAGGGTGGTGGAGTGCAGAGACGGTTGGTGGTGCAGTGCATGAGTGTGACGAGCTTCCACCTGCTTGCAAGGAGACAGTGGGATGTGGAGGAGGAGGGTGATGCAGATATGCTTCTCTCCTTGTCTGTGGACAGGTTCCCGGTGCCTGATGGCCTGTGAATGGTTCTGGAGCAGATGATGGAGTACATTGGTGTTTGGTGGTGCAGTGCTGCCTCTGTCCTCAGCTGTGGGGAGCTTCCAGCTGCCTGTAGGACCACAGTGGGGTGTGGAGATGGAGGGTGTTGTGGAGGTCCCTCTGTTTATGCCTGTGGGGAGCTTCCTGTCGCCTGTAGGTCCGTGATGGGCCTCTAAAGAGAGGGTGGGTGGTGGAGAGATCCCTTTGTCTCTGTTGGGAATGCTTCGGTTTGGTTCTGTCCGTCACAGGCCTGCAGCTGACCAAGGGAGAGACCAAACTAGTCACATTCCATCCTCTCAGTTCTCCCCTGACTCCAGCTCTCCCAGCCTCCTGTCAAGGCTCTCCATCCCATATCTCCCTGATGGTCTGGAGACACTCCTGCTAGGCCAGCTGTGCCAGCCACCCCCCAGTGGCACTGGCCACCACCAGTGTTGTGGCCACTGCATTGCTAGTGATGGTGCCGCGAGCTCCTGTGGGGCCTGGCCCACAGCTCTCCAGGGTAAAAGGATGGGGAGTTCCCTCTTCCTACGGCTGTGAGGAGGAAGGAAGATCCAGCGTGCCCTCTTCTGCCTGGCACAGCCCTCAGTGAGTGCCCATCTGGGGTTGACTGTGTCACCAGCTGCCCTATGGGATGGGCCAGCACCAGTGTTCTGCCTGCTGTGATATCACCGGGGCTGGTGCATCACTGAAACATCCGGCTCTTTCTCCTGAAGAAGAGAAGGCTGAGAGGGGATCTTATCAATGTTAACAAATATCCGAAGGGCAGGTGTCAAGAAGATGAGGCCAGTCTGTTTTCAGTGGTGCCGACTGATAGGATGAGCAACGGGCACAAACAAGAACAGAGGGAGTTCTACCTGAACAGGAAGAAAAACTTCTTTCCTTTGAGGGTGTCAGAGCCCTGGAACAGCTGCCCAGAAAGGTTGTGGAGTTCAACACACCTGGATGTTCAAAAACCACCTGGATGCTTTCCTGTGTGGTCTGCCCTGGGTGATACTGCTTTGGCAGGTTGGGTGAGATGATCTCCAGAGGTCCCTTCCAATTCCTGCCATTCTGTGCTTCTGTGACAAAGCCACTACCCACCTGGCTGCCGCCAATCAGAAAATATCCTAAAAAGTAAGGCAGAACAATAATCTTGAGTGTTTTGGCTCATACCAGCAGAGAGAAACTGCACCTGAAGGCCGTTTCAAAGGGAAATTGTAATATTGTCAAAAAATTAAAATTTGCTGAGATTCCATGGCATGGAGCCATGGATCCTTCCAGTATTTCAAATTTTCTTTTCCTTTAGATATAACTGCTAACATTTACAGACCCATAAGTGAGTACTACATGGGAGTGTAGAAGGTTATTTCTGTACAAGTCGAAATTTTGTAGGTACACAGCATCAGACAAGACTCTGGTGAATGATTCTGTTGCTCTTGGTTTGGGAACAATAAGCTAGAACAGACCTAAAACATAAAAGGTTGAGGTGGGCATAGGAAGAATGGAAGTGATTGCTCTACCTTAAAATAACTAGGAAAGGCAAGCATTAGCTGTAAAGTGTCTTATTTCAGCACACAGGTAAAAATATTCCCTAAAGTTATGGTCCCTTCTTCACTGTTGGGTAGATCTTCTCCATGAAGGAAAACTCACCAACAGTTTGAGTATCACAGGCTGTATGAAAAACGTCACCAGCATTATACTGGTGATTATTTCAAAGCTGTTCCAGAATGTCACTGTAATTAAGCTTACTAATGCTCTAAATGCCTGGGATGAACAGTACCGATGCCAGATAAAATCCAGGAAGAAGGATGGAGACGTTGCATTTCTGTGCTTATAAAACCCAGCCCCAAGCCACCAGGTGGTGGCAGGACAAGCTTCCATGGCTGGTCACCAAGTATAATTTTTTTATTCTCTCTTATGTGCTATAGAGCAACAGGTGATGTATTAGGTTTTGTTAAAGCCATTTATGAAGAGAAATCACATTGGGCCTGATTCTAATGATAAAAAGTTGCATAATGTCTCCATAGGTCTCAAGAAAATGTGAAAGAAAGTACAATTTATGGTAGCAGCAATAATGCATCAGCTTTTTCTGAGAAGGCTGCAAAGGCACATGAAATACAGTAATGCAAACAAGGACAGTATAGTTAATTTGCTTAGTAGACACCACAAAGCAACACAAGACAAGCAAGCAAGAGAGCTTGACGCGGTGCAAGGAGGAAGATTTGACAGCCTGTGAAGTAAGAATGAATCTCTCAAATTGTGGTGTTCGTTTTGTTGTGAGTTTTTTTTGTGAAAAGCTATGCTGGAAAATATCTTGGTTTGTGATTATAGAACAGGGTTAGTGATCTATTGCAATGAAGTAGAGAGGGAAAACGCAAGGTATGTGCCCAGGAATCAGCCTTCAGTAGAATGCGTGGGATGCGAGGAGGAGTGGATTTCTGCCAGAGGAGCTGTAGCTGTCGTCTGATCGAGACATGAGGGAATGGCTCTTCTGACAGACTAAATAAAGGGAAACCTGTGGTGTGGAAGGACTGGCAGAAGGGCTACTTATCTCTTGGGTGCCACTTAAGATTTTGAGAATTTCAGTGAGACGTAGGTATCATGCCAACCATAGGCTGGCCAAGCACGCATGTGTGCGCTTTACTCCCTATGTTTGGGTCTGCTAGTGACACAAGAGCTCAGAACTCTCTAGATTTCCATCTCTCAGCTGATGCCATCACCTCTGTGCTGCATTACCTCTCTTTCTACATTCCCTAAAAGAAAATCCAACCGAATACACCTTCAGGGTATATTTGGTTGCAAGGGTTTCTCAATGTTACATTGCCAGTAATACGTAAGGAGCATCCTCATCCATCATAAATCAGTCTCAAACTAGTATAAATATTCGTTAATCTAGGGTCCTTTTAAAGCTGTGTTACAGCTTTACCTGCAATTCTCAGTAGGCAATGCTGCAACTTGTATCTGCAATAACATCTAAACCAATTGGATACATCTGCTCAGCTGGAAGAGGAGGGAGAGATGTACAGCCTGGTATATAACTATGCAGCTAAAACATGTTTTTGCCACTGAAAGTTAAAGAATTTACAGTCCTCTGACACCCCATGACCTCTGGATTGGCAGGTATGGACTTCATCATGTGGAGCAGTCAGCCACAAATTAATAGAGAAAAAAAATATTTTTTTTTGTTCTGTGAACCACATTATTCACAGACTTACGCCATTATTTCTTTCTTCAACTACTTTCTGGTTCAGTTCCAGTTCAACTTCACCTCGTCGCAATCACAGAATCACAGAATATTAGGGGCTGGAAGGGACCTCGGAAGATCATTGAGTCCAACCCCCCTGCCAGAGCGGGAGCCTAGAGTAGATCACACAGGAAACGTGTCCAGGCGGGTTT